>LQRL01175448.1:5116-35508 GCA_001703475.1 Hydroides elegans
ACTGAATCAAAAAGTCGTTGAGCTAAACAGTTACATATCACTAAAATAATGCTTAACTACAATATAAACAATTACGCGAAACACGTCACAATTATCTTGTTTTGTCATGACTGTGTTCGGGGGTCATTATATGTAACAAATTTACTTTTATTATAATAACTTTTTAATGCTTCATTTCCGGGAACTATGTTGAATGGAAACATTATACAGTTTTTGGAGACAGTCATTTCGCATTAAACAGTTTATGTGAATAATTGGGAAAACGAGAAATAAAAACCGGGCCACCCTGAACCGCCATGAAGCTCGGAACCTCCATCGTACAACCTCGTATTACGTAAGGTTATTATGTTGTTATTTTGGTTTCATGTCACAGACCGCTAGCAGTTGATCCTTCTCTGGTACTGGCTTGCGAAGATTAGAGGAACAAAATAGGCAAGAAGGTTGGACCCCGTTCACCACAACTTATTTTTGTGATTGAAAAATATAAACCGGCTGCGTAACAGTACAGGGGTGGACATAATATGAACTGGATATAAAATGAGCGCTGGAATGTTGATCGTCAAATTTCTCACGCACCGTGAAACCTGGGATTATAATAGGGGGATTGGCAACTCGTCGGAAGTTTTTCGTTTCGAATGCGTTTTTTCCGTACAATGACTGTTACAAAAATACTTATATAAGTCTCAATTTTACATTTGGGAAAACCCAGCGTTTTTTGACCAATTTCATGCACTTTATGCAAAATAATTTCTTTTCATGTCAATATTCACAAAAATGAATATGACGTTGCAAATAAGCTATAAATGATGTATAACATATCACATTTTTGCAAAAATTTAATAAAAAATAAAAATTTGTATAAACTTTGAAGTCGATAAAATAGACAAAATAAGGAAATTATTGTATTTAAAAAATAATTAAAAATATATGTTCGATATATGATATCACCCAAAAAAATAATAAAAATGTTAAATTAAAGGCATTTAATATCACATGGTAAAATATCAAAGTGATAAAATGAATATACATATGATTTTCAAAACGTCAGTTTATATGCGACTTATTTTTTTAAATGTGCCAAAAGTGCTGTAACAGTCATCGCAGGACTGTTTCGACTGAATTTAGCGGAGTTGCACATCCTCTTGTGTTATGGTCCTAGGTGAAACCAATTTTATTTCAAAGTCAAGACATTTATAAACACTCACTATATGTGTATTTTTATGATCATTTCATCATTTAACGATTTAAGCTATCATAGCGATTCAACTTTCTAAAATGCAGCGTTCATAATATGTCCACTTCATAATGTGTCCACCCGTGTAACCGTTATTTTTTTTATATAATTTGGAACGTAGTATCTAGGAACTCGGTCTTCTCGACTAACCACATTCATCGTATCGCTACATTTTTTTGGGATGTAACTATGCAGTATGGCTTGGCGTAAGCGGGACCGACAGAATAAGAACCCAGTCCAGGCGCGGATTTAGAGGGGGGCGCACCCGGCGCACGCCCCCCTGTTCGTCCTTATATGTAAGACCAAAAAATAAATTTGCGCCCCCCCCCCCTCTCACGGTTCAGTCTGATAATTTATACTGTTTGCGCCCCCCTGTTCAACATTTTCTGGATCCGCGCCTGCAGTCGAACACCTGCAGGTTGCTGGAAATCGGGAGCACAATGAGACAACTTTTGTCAAAATTACAAATTTAATTCTGGTCAAAATTATAATTAACACAAACAAATGGTTCTAATTTATAATATTAATCGGTAAATATAAGTACTACCCAAATGCAATGACCAGAAAGTTTTAAAACTTGCCTTTTAACACGGTAACTATGACGATTATTTACATCCGGTTATTTTTATCGTAAACCAGCTATTAATAAGTCGTAAAAAAGGTTAAAGCTATTTCCTAACAAGAACCAGTAAAGTTGATGCCGCTTTGCCGAAGCAAAAATGTCGTGTATATAAGTTTGTTTGTTTATTTAAAGACATCCAACAACACATTTTATTAACAAGTATAAATCACATTAAACCACATTAAATTACGAACAACAATAAAATCATGGTCTTTGAACGTTAACATTTTGTGAAAAAGTGTTCACCTTTCCAAGCAAGCTTGGCTGTTTCTCCTTTAGTAGCAAACTTGTCACTAGAAAAGAAACACATTTGCGAAAATGGTAATATAACATGTAAATAACAGTTTATCAGTTTCACAAAAAGTATGCTCACTTCCTATTACAGACAATAAGAAATTATCAACAGAGGTGTGCTTCAAATTGCACACATTTTCAAGGTAGAAAGTAATCTTAAAATTGCCAAGTCAACTGGAATCTGGTCGGGAACACCTTTTGTTGGGAACAGCTCTTGGGGTGCTCCTCTTTATTCTTCGATATTTGAACAAATATATGCATTGTAACAATATTAAAACACAACACAGGATGAGCCTTTAAAAACAGATGGCTTATTTCAATGGAGTCTATGCTTATCCTTAATCCGGTTGTGCTAAACCAGTCTGCTTAACGACAATAAATTAACGGAATATTGTTTGAAAATGGCAATGGAAAATGGAAAAAGCAAGAATAAATATACAAAAATTTACACACATATGAACGGCAGGACCCTAATATAATTAAATGAATATATAAACACAATCTCGTTTGGAGTTTGCTTTACTAAACAAAGGTAGCTAGCGAAACATTTCATCTGGCTTGGTAGACAGTTCAACAATTTGAAGGATAGAATGGAAAACATTTTTGCCGCAATACGTTCGATTGATGGCGCTTTGAAATTGTGTTTTTACAATAATATTTTGAACATATGATCCATCAGTCAGCATTAACTGTAAACAATATGGACTGAATCGGGTCTTTATTTTGAAAGTACAATCAAAACAAAGCTGTTTGATACGCATGCCTATATTCAAGTTAGTGACATTATCTAGTTCTCTCAGTTTAATATGACTTCTAGGTAGTAAACTAATGATAAAGCACATCATTTTGTTTTGACTTGCTTATAATGAACGTTTTAATCTGGTACTAAAATTTAAGTACCATGATGCACAACAATAGTCTAAATGGCACTGATGAAGAGAAAAATAAAAAAAGAACATGAGTTGTTCTTTGTAACAACACAAAGAATATTTATCTAAATCAAAGAGCTGCTTCTGAGCTGTTTCACAAAAAAGGTGTTCCAATCAAATCCGAACAGACTTCTCAGTTTTTAGATATTGAATAATCCAGCATTTGGTAATAAACTAAATGTGGTAATATATCATTTTTACTCCTTAGAGAATTTTCTGGATTAAACAGAAGCACCATAATGCACTCAAGGTAGGTAAAGCTAACTAGATTTTTAGAATACTGAGAATAATCATGTGCAGCCAACGGAGAGAAATATGTGTCAAGTTTGCTTGAAAAAGCTGAGTGCACTAAAAAGTGTTTACTCGACGTTTGTTTCAGCAACCGCTAACCAAACATTTTCAAATTTCAAATATCGTTGATTCCGGACATATTTAGTGTGAAAAAATATCATTTGGCATTGCGGTTAAATGGGTTGGTTTTATCTTCAAAACACACTTGCACTGAATAATGCACGTTTAGAGTAAGAACGTAAATTAAATGGTATTTTCTTTCATCAATATGTAGCATTTATGAAGTTTGAAACGCAAATTCATTTGCTCAAACACTTGTTTAGTGTTTATATGCGTACTATTGGCACACATGTAAAGTATGTATATTATTAAATAGTCATTTATGGGTACATTGAATACAATAAGACGTTTCTGTTTTGTTAAAGTCAAAAATAAATACGCTTACTGCATGATATATTATATGAAACGAGGAATTCTGAATTATAATTTATTGAGATAATCACAACATTAACAATTTACTGAACAAAATGAATTTAGCTACAAAATTATTTCATTTAATGGTTAATGATAACTTATTTTTGGTAATTTATCAATATGGTTTATAACATAATAAACATATAAAATACATTAATTAAGTGCACATAAGCGTTAAAACCCATTTTAAAACAAATATTATACCTTAATATTCCTTGATTAATATCTTAAAGCTCATCACACAATATAAAATTGAACTTTTGTTTTATTTCTTAAAATAAACGTGTTTGTAACTAAATTTTTTAGCACTTCATTTTTGGACAAAAATCAATATTAGAAAAATCATTTAGCATTTTCCACATTTGTATTGAATTACATAAAATTGAATTACCTAAAAAAGTTACAAAAGAAAACATCATCAACAGTAGCTATAAATTCACTTGTTTTTTTTCAAGACAATCATTGGCTATGACAGTTTCAATGCCTAGTTGAATTACATTTTATGATTAATTCATAGCAATTGATGCTAAAAATACTCGGCTGAATTTGAGCATTTCCATCGAACGCTTAGACAGTAAAATATAAGGAAATCTATTTCTGCTTAGGGGTGTGATTTCCATAGAACGCTTTGACAGTAAAATATAAGGAGAACTATTTCTGCTTAGGGGTGTGATCCTTGGTTGAAGCATTTGCATGATAATGACGGACACCACTTTTTTATGTGTATTGTATTAACAAACGGCATAAAATGTCTAAACTGGATATACATGTAGATTTACACAGAAAAAAAACATAACATATTAAAAACTCAAGCAATATGCACACATGTTTACTTTTCAAATAAACTGCACCCACAATGATTTACACAAATTATATATCTACATTTAATAAAATATTATATTCGCTAATAAAATCAGCAATTAATTTATAAATTAGAAAACATTAGTATCAACATTATTTTCTACATTACTGTCAACTTTAGCACTGAAATGTAATGAAGTAAACCGATGGCTTTGACAAGTAAATAATGTAGCGGATATGCAAGATCTCATAATTAAACGCCCAAAGCCTTGTTTCAAAACATGATTGAATATTCAAAGGCGTTCATTCGCATGTTAACTGATATAATAGGATAGCAATAGCTGTCATTTTCCATTTGCAAAATGTACAGACTGCAAGATACTGATGTAACACTGCCTAGGTAAATATTCCTAAATCACAGTTCTGACAAGGGCCATCCATATACATTTTAATGTTCGAATTTTACCTTTTTATATTTGCATACATACTAGAAAGCCGTTGTTTGCAAGTGAGGTTGCATTATTTTTATTCCTATGCAACATTTTGTTTGACAATATTTCACCATAGTCGATGAATAAATAGAATTTATTTTAAGATCCAAATACAAACGTGTGAAGTTAAGTTGTTTATACGTATGATTATAGAAATAGAGGTACACATCATTGTACTCGAGCTGAACATGGACACATTCAAGCAAAAAAGTGTTAGCAAATTCAACTTCTATTTTAGAACAATAAGCTTTACATGTTTTACTTATGTTAAAACTTTTCAACTAGTCTATGATAAGGTACATGCATTTGTATCGAATCAGATTTAGCAAGCGGCAACGTATCATTTTGTTTTGGTTTGCCATTTTTTCTCTTAGCTACGAAAATACCAATACCAATGCCAACAGCTATAACCACGGCAGGTATCCCAATACCTAACCCGATCCGACAACCTTTCCCACATTTAGTTTTGCTATCACTACCATTGCTCTGTCCTGACGCTTCTGGACAATCAAGAGAGTGCTGTGTACTGCGTTTACTACGTGGTGTCCCCTCACAATAGGGCGACAATTGGAAATCATGAATAGTAGCATGTATACACTTAGTGGATGGGTAACAAATTTCTTGGTTATGTTTAGTGTCATTATCAGTGATTCTGAATTTTAAACCCGGTGGCAGGAGGACTTCTTGCTCTAAATCCTGAAGGGTTTCGATAGATTGAATGCCTTTAATGTTCAATCCCTGATTTGACGTTATGTTTAATCGGACATAAAACCGTGTATTATTTATCAAGCCCGGTAAATGCAATGAATTGAGACCCATATTGTGAGAGGTACTTGTGAACGTTTTCAATGTGTAGATGCTATTAAATGCATAATCTTTGAAAGTGTCATCACCCCTTATATCCTCAAGTCTTACCAAATGGTTTTCATTCGGCAGAATATGAGATACGCTTTTTTGGATACCTCTGTACATTAATGCGCCAATTTCGCGAATTTGATCTGTCGTTACTGTAATTCCGGGAAATTTATTCACCAACTTTACTACACCTATGTTTTTTCCGCTTCTTAAAAATGTATTTATTAACTCGTAATATGTCAGATCGGCATACAATCCCAACGCGGCATATTCGGCAAAGACCAATCTACCGGCCCTTATTGGGCTTGAGGTGTTGTAAGAAACATATCTGGCATGCCATATATTATACTGATTATAGGTTGCTAGGAGTCTTTCCTGCCATTGACATGCAGCATGATATCTATGTTTATCATTAACAATAGAAGTTATGTTTGCTAGTTCATCTGCAGGGCTATGCGATCTTCTTACTCTAGTATAACTTGTTTTGACATTTGTAAGACCATTTTGGTTATTGTTGCCTGACAAAAATATATCAGCGATCGACTTCAATATCACTTCATCTAAAACAATTTCTTTATCGAGAATTTTCTCCGAAATAGTTTTCTGATCAATTATTGACTTTGCAAAGGTATTGATAGCAAAATACAAAAGGACTAAAGATAACATCAAAGTTGGCTTTGCCATTGTCTACCTTGTCAAAGCTTCACTAAATAACAGGTATTTTCAATTGTATATACATACATTTTTATACATCACTTTCGTTTACATATAGCTTTACACATAGCATCAGGCTAACATCACACCTGGCATCACATTCATTTACAAATAGCTTTACCGTACCGCTAAGTAACAACTAATGTGCAGTTTAGTGTTGCTGTTGTTGTGAACGGTCTTGAATGCTTGCACAATACTCGCTAAGGAATAGCGCCGAGTAGTGGGTCCTTTTGAAACTCAACCCTAGTGACTGTAAAAAAAGTGAATAGACAATAAGACTCTTAGAGTATTTATAGCACTGAACATGCTGTTTGTTTCAATGTTTATGTCAATTATTCAAATAAAGAAAGTAAAAATATATAAAGAGTTCAAATAAAATTAATGTAATGTCTCAAAGCAGAGATTATTGCATTTACCACATACAGTAGTTCAATCAATGAATTAACTAATAAACAAAAGAGAAAAATATTCAAACTAAGCATTTAATATCATAGTTGAGGTGAACATATATATTTTATATTTTTTTGCTGAATCACTTACATTTCATAAAATGCTATATTATGTTTATGAGCCTACGTGTCTCAGTAACTTCTTCTGTGTATGCTAGCGGTTGAACCTGTAACAGTGCGGTATGATTAAAAACAAGTTCATACGATTATTAAGACTACATAGCGAACTAAAATAGCTTTTTTTGAGTGGGATTGGAAAATATACTACTACAAATACGTTAACAGATTATCATACGACAATAAACTGGTCTATAACCAAATACACTAGATCATTAGAGTGCACTACGTTGGGATTAATAAGTTATGTGGATAAACATAAATCGCGTTTAGTGCAATAGTCAATTATTTCGGAAAACAAAAATAATGAATATTGAAGCCTCCTTAAAGATCTCATTGTGTACCCAGCACGAATTCTGGTCTAATATTTACAGCTATGCAATGTACTTTAAACCCAATTTACTTATTATAATCGACATAGATTTGTCAGCAGTGCCGTCCAAACTATCGGATCGATCCTGATATAATCACTCGAAAATCTAACAAAGGCACAACACCCCGGGATTAACGTGCCTAGACTATTATTCTGTTTTTGTAATGTGTATTTAGCCGATGAACTTAGGCGTATTAGTGCCAAAAAATGTTTGTTATTTTGCTGACAAAACATTGTCTTGTCCTCTTAAGTGCGACGCAATAAAATTAATCGATCTGCTATATTTTTGCGTTATAGATATTAAGATTAAACCTAATTTAACGCGAAATGGTCTGGGCCAAGGTGCCAAAATCGCATTCTGTGCTTATGCAATGTATACCTTATCGATTATTGTTGACACATTACGATATTAATGTATTTATTAGGTGTACAAACAAAACTATGCCTTCTGAAGCACGGATCAATCAAATTCATCATACATTTATATTGAACCCTCTACATGTATTTTTGAAGATCGTTTTATCATGGATGTTTTATTTATATTTCAAACGGCTTATCTGTACTCCAACAGGCTATATACGTTAGTTTTCAAAATACAATGCATATCATACAATTCTATGAATAAAAAAGGTTCAAAATTATACGACCGCTTCACTGAGCATGAACAATCCTACAATTATAATAGCAGAAAACTTACGTTTAGGACCGGGAATTCACATTTGATATAATTTTGAGTTTATTTATTTAATTGTTAATATTTGTGTTGATATGATATAGATTTGTGTTTTCTTTTTTTAGTTCGTTGTTTTTATTGTTGATATCAAACATACACTTCACCAAAATGATTTGTGTAACTATTATTATTCGTTTTGCTATTTGTATAAGTTTTGAAACCTTTATACTATAGTTAATCAATGCTTCGACTGTATCATTAATTATAATGAAAAAAAAATATCCACATATTTTGTTTTCAATATCAAGGTTCTCAAAAATATGTGAATATGCCGTAATTTTGACTTCATTTTAAGACACTAGTCTCTAAAATAATCTAATAAACACACATTTAAAACTTACCTTTTGCAGAAAAAGTATTGATATATACGAAAGTGTAATAACAAGTTAAATGCAATGTATATTCTCCTACTGTGCATCTTACTTGGGTGAAAACTTACACCTGCTTAAACTCCATGTATGCAACGATGCTACATTAAAATGATTTAATGACTAGTTACTATAGTGACTATAGTTACTATTTATATAGTTGCAAACTATCGCTCATCCAAAACGATTGTTATCAATATAAATTAGACAATATAATACCATAAAACTACCATTAAAATTGAACACAAAAAATATAATAAAATATATCTTACCTTTGTGTAAAAGTTGACTATAATACTTCTTAAATATTATTTTTGCGCACAATAATTAAACAGTGATTGAATATTGAGCAAATCAATGCTCCTTTCAACAATAACCAATGAAATGCGTTTGTATATCTTTTTATCTCCCAAATGACTTGTTTGTGTGACCTGTAAAGGGCCTAGATACATATAAGGACCTTTGCGCCAGTATAACGAACGCAGCATAACAACGAAGAATACACACATTTTAATAATTTGTGGGTGTATTTTGTAATATAAATATTGAATCATGATTTTTTTGTCGTTAAGTGAATTATTTGACAAAAAGCCAAATTCATTTTTCGAAAGATTGTTATTGTCAACCAATTTTAGATAATCGTTCCGGATTATATGAATGCAATCGGCAAAATTCATTAGCAACCCCTTTGTATATAAGCACAATTAATGATAAATTATGGCACACATATGTGATAGATAACCTTAAATCTTCTTTTATCAATAAGTGCTTAACGGTAGTGCTATATAAACAAAAATATAAATAAATGATTTTATATAGCCATACAAATAGCTTTTATCTATTGATGATATGATACAAAAACAGCTAGAGTAGAAAAACAGAGCTATAGCAAATCATAGTGCAGTGTAGAGAGGATTTACACAAGCAATAATGCAAGTGTAGTATATGTATGATTATGCTGCTTTTAAATCTAAAATGCAATTACTATTTTGTAAAGATAAATACCAACCAAGTCTGTCGTCACAAGGTACCTTAATATTAAGGTTCAAGTAATGTTTACGTTGTCAGGCATTAATGCAATCAGCGTGTTATAGAGGATTTTATAAATAACTCGACTTAACAATGTGTATAACTTTTTTGATGTCCTTTATACGGTTATTGCATTAAGCTTATCAATTGAAGAGTGGCGTACTGTAAAGATTATACAAACATTGTGTGACACGGCTTAACATAAATCCGATGTTGATCTTCCAATTTTCTCTCAGGTTATTAAACATACATTTATTTGAATGGTGATTTGTTTGCTTGAATTCTCATGTGTAATTACTCGAGTCAGGTTTGTTTGTTCAAAACGATTGCCTCCTTATACAATAATGGAATAAACATGGATTCGGCAGAAGAGGTAATATTTGGTTACGTCATTTTAGTTCATTGGGTGGTACATGTCATACTTATTCAAAACGGTAAGGGCTATGTTGTGATGGTGAGTTTGGTTTTGTTTATTCAATTCATTACATAAGAACTAAATAAGCTTTTCAAATTACATTTTTCCGTTATTGTTAAAATTTGATGACCTACGAATAGAGGACTTAATTTAAAATTTATTAAAAATAAAGTATATAGTTTAAAGTATTTTATGGTTTTGATTTTTGGTTCAATACATATTTTTCCCAACATAAGCGGTCATCATTTATATAATTTCATAAAATACCGAGATATTACAGCGTACAAAAATCATGATCGGAAATATCTATGGTTCGGATGACTACGAACAAAATTTGAATTTCATGGATAAATATGTTTTTTTTTAAATATCAACGTTATATATAATATACTTATATAAATCAATCGAACCAATCTCAACGGCCATGTTATTGAAAAAAAAGCATATTGAATGAATAAATGCTTATTATTGTTTTGATATGAAAATCACTGCTATATGGCTTGTGCTTGTGTCAATGTTCGTAGTATATTGTATATATTATCACCATTTTTATTCGCTAGAATACACTGGCTTAGAACAATACATACAAATTTTAGCTTATGCACTCGACTAAGCTTAGTTTTAACTGATAAGCATTTACTTTATGAGAAAAACATATACACAAAATAATTAGACAATAATAAGTCAATATCGATAAATCAAATATCACTCTATATACACCTACCACTGATTTTCATATATACATCTTCAAAAATCTGTACCTCTAAATGAACATACATTCGTTAATATCAATAAATATAATATTATTTACCCTATTTACATAGGATAATTTTTGAATAGATTCCTCGTCAAGTCATCACTCTATATTAGATAATGCAATACAAATATATTGATAGCGCTCTGACAAAACTTACCTCTGAGATAAAACCAAATTATAACTGATTAAAGATTAGATTAATCGTTCATAAATCGTTGACAAATTGATTTGGTAAATTTTATTATTGCTTTTTATTTCAAAGAGGGTGTAAGCCTAATTCATATATCAATATTCAAATATTATGTTCAACCAATATCTTTATGCCCAGATGATTCCGATTTAAACGAATTCTGCGTTACAAAAAGTCAATAGTTCTATAGGATACTAGGATCCAATTCATATATTGCAAAGAAAAACTGCCAAAAACGTTTTCAAACGAAACCGACAATGGATTATAACATCCATATTTTCCCGACAGATCTAATCCAAAAAAGATACAACGCACAATTTCCGATTTTGAGATACATTTATAGGCCAAAAACGAACATATTTACAAGAGGGAGCAAAATCAGTAGCATATCTACGACAATTCTATCACTCCCATCGCTTTCCCCATCTTCGTCACACTCTTGGGAGTCAGTGTCAGTGTCAGTGTCAGGGTCAGTGTCCCGTTTACGGCGTAATGAGCCCTGACAATGGGGGGTCAATTCAAAATCATAAATTGTAGCAATTACGCAAGAAGTAGAGGGATAACAAATTCGCTGGTTTGTTCTGTTTGCCTGGTCAGTAATCTTGAATGTAAGACCCGGAAGAAGTAGCACTTCCTGTTCTAAGTTCTGAAGATTCTGATTTATCTGAATGCCTTCAATAATTAATCCTAAATTTGAAGTTATGTTTAATCGCACATACAACCTTGGATTTCTAATTAATCCTGACAGATGTTTTGCATTTATATTCATATTTCTAGATGTACTTGTGAATGTTTTAAGTGTGTACACCCCGTCCAATGCATAGTCAGTAAAGGTTTCATCCCTTATGTCCTCTAGTATTACCAAATAACTACTGTCAGACAAGGTATGGGATTCACTGTTTTTAATACCTTTATACATCAGGGCTCCAATTTGGCGAATTTGTGCTTGCGTTACACTGAATCTACTGGATATTCTTATTGGACTTATATTTGTGCCGTTTCGTAAGTACGTATTTATCAATTGGTAATATGTCTGATCAGCATACAATGCTAATGCAGCGTATTCTGAAAAGATAAGCTTACCAGCTCTCTCAGTGCTGGAACTATTGTATGTCACATATCGCCTATGCCATATGTTGTAAACGTTTTGGTTTCTAAGTAATTCATCATGCCATTCGTATGCATCTTGATAATTGCTATCGGATTCAACGATTGATTTAATGTTTTCTAGCTCATCTTCAGGACTATGCGATCGTTTCACCCTTTCAAGATTTGTCAGAGAAAAATTTGGTGGTTTATTATTTATTGAAAATAGATCGCCTATTAATTTTAGTATGTCGTCATCTTAAGCTATTTCAGATTCGATAGAGGTTTTATCAACTAACTGGTAAGCTAAGTTAGCTGTTGTAAAACTCAAAATAATTGAGGCTATAGCAATAAATAACTGCGCCATTGTCGATCTTTCAAAATAGTATAAACATAAAATATCTAAGTATATGCACCCTACCCTTCAATATCACTTTTCTTATCAAATATAAGAATACATGTGAACATCAAAGGTAAAACTGGTTGGAATTCAACTTTAAAATTTATACTTAATACACATCTATAGATATTGTGCTAAAAGTTCATTCAGATGTTGATTTTGCATTGAGTTCCTAGATGATACTAGAGTGATATTTCCAACGATGGCGTATATAACTGAAAATCAAACCATGTATATCAATGTGTAATTAAGTATCCAACAGAAGTGTATAAAGTTGTCTCTGATTCAATCATTTGGAATGCATTATTTGTTTGAAACATGTGTGGTAATCCATGAGTTAAAAATAAGTTAAATAAGATATACTTCTCTATTTTTAGAATGATAATAAAATACATTAATATACAAAGTTAATATAAAAAATATCAATAATTATTTCAATATGTAGAATATTGTTTGAATTATTATCACTCTTTTATTCTATATCAAAGACTGAACTGCATCTATTCTCAAGTATTGTTTAGACTTACCTTACAAAAATAAGAACTATCAAAGGTCAAAAGCTTATTGTGTTGTATTATTTGTGCCTTTATATCTGAAAAATGCCATCGAATTTACAGTATAGTGACAAACAATAATCAAATCAACACTAACCGTCCACCTATGTATTTTACATTTAACCAGATAAGTTGACATTATTCCACTTTTACTATTTAAATACATATATGACTTATTAATTAGATGACCTCTATTACAGTCATTTCTGCCTTTAATGTGAAAAATGTGTTCAGTACAGTGGCTTAATCTAAAATTAATATAGTCATAATATAATTGATATCACTTAATAAAGATTTATCCAGCAACAATGCTGCAGAAAATGTGCGTCACTAAGTTTTAATCTTAGATATGTTATCATAATTTTAACGATTTTTTCCCCAAAAGTAATCATTATTGATAAAAAATAATTGAATTTTTATAAAGCCCACCAAAATCACAAATGGTGTTTGAGATCGATTTATCTTAAATATAGTAAATATTCTTACCTTATATTGTTCAATTTCCTGTAATATTCAATTTTAGCTTTGTCAAATTAAAAGAACACATGTGAGATTCTGCACATGCAAGGCATTCCTAATGCAATCGCTTCAAGTTAAAAGGAGTAATAATTTAAAGAGCGTCAATATTGAGAGTTTATACCTTTATCAGTGTAAATATATAAATATATACAAAAAATGAAAGAATAGTCTGGATTCAATAAACGACCTGGATCAATCAAATAAACTACTTCATATTCGATCATAGCATTTCTTGATAAAAAATGATTGATCTGCATTTAAGTAGATAATTGCATCTGAAAAATATTTACTAATAATGATAATACTATTGACTGATTATATTATTAACATGTATGGTGTATTTACTACTTTGTAAAGACCTGAATAATGCCTAAGACTACTTCAAAAATGATAAATTGAATGACTCTGAATATATGAATGAAACTAATCGACTTTTGTTCCATACATAACGAATACATTTACAAACAAAGGTCATATTATGCTTTCCGTTTTTCTACTGATTTGTATAGAGAGCCTAATATTGTTGGTGTATTTTAGTACCATAAAAGTTAATAAATCCATTTTTAATGAGACAAACGAATGTGCAAAAAGTTGTCTATAATAATATTCTCAAGGATTGCTATTGGCAATGAACAAATATTATGAAGCCCGGGCCGCCTATAATTACATAGCTGTGTAAACACATCTCACTAGATCAAAAGCTTGTAAGTTATTGACAAGGTCAACAAGACCTTTTTTTACACTTCATTAAAATGGTTTGCCTGGATATTATGGTGATTTTGTTATTTCTTTATTGATATCAGTAAAAACATACGTATTCTAATTATGTATATAGTAGCTAGTTATATACCACGGATTAGTCTGGATTCACGAACATGACGTGAATAAACATGAATTTTCGTCGCACCTCTATATATTGCTTTTATTTATTCTCTTCTTGTATATTTCAAACATGAATTCAAATATATAAGAAATTTATCGATTTTCATATATATATATTGTCAATACATTTTTGGTAAATGGCAGCGTTGGGACTGATTTGGCTGAAAATTAATATCAAATGACAAGTTATAATGCCCAAGCCCTTTACACTGTAATAGAACAATTGAAAACAAAAGGACAATACTTACTTACTCAGCGTAGATGATATTGATTTGTACATTAAGACGCATAAAGGACCCCCCCCCCACCTATTTATAAATGCTTCATATTATATTAGATTAATGTCAACGGGACTATATTGAGGCTTTGCAATATCTAGAAACCAAGAACTAGTAAAATAGCTAAATTATGTACTATTTGGAATTAAACTTATCGCTGTCATCCTTAGTTCGAGTAAATTTTGTGTCATGCACTCACTCGTTTTTGTTCTTCTATTAAGTTTAATTAATCAAATGTAAATGACAATTTCCCTTTTTATGTTCAAATGATTTTCACAATTTCTTAAATGTCAATCTTAGTTTGAAGAATCGACAAACAATCGAGATGTAACGAGACAAATTCAAAATCAGTAGGTATTTCGAGCATGTTTGTGCCACTACTTATGCGTTTTGATCGAGTGATACAAAAAATATATTGTGAAATTCTAAATATAAACGTAGTAAAAGATGACACGTTGATTTATATCATTAAAGCGTGCTCGTATATTAATTTAAATTTGTATTTCTTTATTTCATGTAACGTAAATAATTACTTTCATACAAATACTTATATGTCAAAGGATCATTCAGGATAACAAATATGATTTGAAAATAAAATACTGCAAAATACGCATTACATCAGATTTTGAATATATACCTACCATACTTGTTTGAGATTTGCTACTTCGACCAGTCATGGATTGCCAACATCCTCAGCTCGGTATCAAAGATGTCATTCCATGTTCATTTAAACCAATGATATATCACAACTGCCCCAAAAACTTGTGCGTTGGTCTTACTTGCCCCTGCTTGCCGTGGTTAGGGGTTCACATCAAATGGTTGAATGCAGCCTCTTCGGGGTTTCAATAGCAATGACCAGCTAGCTTGAGTATTTGTGTTTGACCATATCTGTTAGTTTGACCTTTTTTCTGCATATAGTTTTTCAAGTGAGTCACAGTGTTTTTTTAGCAGTTTGGTGAATAATTCATTGCTTTTCGTTGCCAATATCTCAGCGAGTATACACGGTCCATTCTGGACCATATAGGATAACTGTCTCCATCGTTTAGCCAACCAGCCGTGTCTTGATTTTTTAGGCAGTGTTGGTCTCCAGCCGCTACTCATCTTATTATATGCGGCTCATGCTGGGCATATCCGCTTTGCTATATCTTCACTTGGGCTGCTCATAATGGACCCTAGATAAGTGACATCATTAACCTCTTCAAACATGTAGCCGTCATTTGTTTAATATATGTATGATATCTAATATCAACGCGATATTATGGGCTAAATTTAAGTCAGTTAAAGAAACAGGTCGCATTGCGGCTTTCTCGTTTCATCTTTAATCCTAGTACTTCTACCACTCCCACTTATCTATCTTGTATGCATTGTGCTCATCGAATCTTAATTAGTTTACCAGAATCAGTTGCCACAAAGTATGAACACTCTTTCGGAGGTACAAACTGCATGTCTGTCCAAAGATAAAAAAAACAACACAAAGAAACAACAGTAAAGTCAGATATCAGACTCAACAAAGATAGCAAGTTGTGGAAGAAGCGTTCGACATGTATCAATAATTTATATATATATATATATATATGGGCACACCTTGAATGAGCGGTACAATAACAAGGCGGGGAACACTAAAGTGTTAGACCAGAGAGACAAATCACTACATGATATCCGATGTAAAAAGTGGATAAATGTAGAGTGGAGCAAACAAATAATAAAAAAATAATGCATAAAAAGAACGTGGAGCAGACGCTTTTCCTCCTGAATATATGAAACACTTTAATTTCAAAGTTTTTAAGGTTATTTAGGCGAGACAATTCTATTGGTTCTACAATAAGGCCCTTCTAGCAGGACACAATCGTGTCATATAACTTCACATATAAACTATGCATAAGTACTTTGCATAAGGTAATTCGTTGCATTGTTACTCCTGTCATTGACTGAAAATGTGCCATTCTATATTATGAAGTCATATTTTTATGAAACATTTTGTTACGCAGTTCGTTGCATTGGTGGTCCTGTTAGCCAATGCAAATAAGTCATACCATGTCATGAAGTCCCAATAATAGCCCGCTGATATTGGGCTAATTCTTTATAAACATTGCTGTAATATAAATGAATAATCTGTCAAGTAGGTATATGCATTCATTATTGTACAGTACACATATTATGGCTAAGCACATAATAATCCACTCTTTATGCATATTGAATTTCAGTATTATATTTCATATAATAATAATTCATATGATTAATATGATTCATTTATATTTATTATGATTATACTCAAGTTAGATTTTATGAGCTAATAAATTTATTTGATTTAAATGTATAATTTTATTTGATGCTCAAGAATCAAGGATATGATTTTGAATCCAAACAACATTGTTCAAACGGTCTTGCGATTTCAATTAAGTTATATGAAAAGAAAAATAAATTAACAAAAAGAATTCTGCACGTCATCCTCACAATCCATGTTTACGGCAGTTTCTCAGTGACCACTTAGCTGTTGCAGTTATTTCAAATCAGAACCATTTTCAACGTATCCTAGTAGTGTCTGATACATTATTCAATACCATACTAAATCATATATTTTCTATAACAATTGTTATTTTTTACAATACGCGGTGTCATATGTGATCTATTAAACAGTGTATATAACATAATATAAACCCTCTATAATGCTATTGTACTGGCAAGTAGTTTGATGGGAAATTGAAATAAAAAGCTGAGTAAAAACTGATCTTCCTAACTAAACACCTTTAAATCTAAACGGTTATTATATCATCCTGTATATATAACATGATTATGTAAATTTCCTATTCGTAACATTGAAACATACATGTTATATTCGATGATAAAAATTGGGTTGATTTAATAAACATAAAAAAGATTCACAATAAAATATGATAGTCAACAGGTAATTTTAATACTTAAATTGCTTATTGCTGTAACTCAGTTAACTTAATTGAAGTATTAATTTGAAATATTACATATCTATAACAATATGCAATACAAATACAGTATAAACGATTAATTTACAACTTTATAACTATGTCATTTGATTGGATTTTGGATATTTAATGTATTTGAGATCGGCATTATGTTATTTGTTTAACATAACAAATATCATAAAGCGCATGCACTATTTAGCTTTGACCTTCGGTGACACTTTGCAAACATGGCATAAAGGCATAACGTATGTTGAAGTATGTTATAAGTAATACCGAATTCTATTCATACGCAATTCATAGATCAAATCACTTTATGAAGTATCCTTGAGGTTTATTATAGTAGACTTGTTTTGAATGCACTTAATAAGCTTTGTGCATAATCAAGCAAGGCATAAGCATAGTCTGGAAGGAGCTCTGAGTACAATATGAAGTTATAATTAATATTTTTCTTGTGCGCTTTGTTGTACATGGCTGTTTATATATGCCTAAATCGCCCACTTTAGTTTAATGGAGCCTCTCAACCCCGCTCTGTGGCAGCAGGTCCCTTAGCCGATTATGCGATTCCATCCCCAAATAAAAAGCCTGGGAATCGGTAAAAAATAAAAGAAAACATTATTTTGAAACTATCAATTTTCCTGATTAAAAAAATAATATCAGAACAGATATAGATGTATATGATGGTGTTTTTGAAACCTTGCTGTCGAAGCTATAACTTAGTGAAATCACTGATAAAAAAGCAGATTATCCCCCTCTTGACTTATTCACAAATATCAAATGATATTTTGTTTATCACATTTCGCATATCCGGGTATCTTATCCTAGAAATATAACAACAGATTTTTCATTACTCATCTATTTAATCACTTATGAATTTATTTGTTCAACATTTTACAGGACAATTCAAACGATGGCAAAATAGTGTGACAAAACGAATGTTTATGCAAATTCATTGTCTTTTTGTTTACCTAGATTCAATGGGTTATAGGTTTAATAGCGGAAATTCGAAAAACGATAATGATAGCAAATAAATGAATTATTTAATATGCCAATTTGAATAAAAAATATAGTTTGGAACATGATCAAAAGTCTACTTGAAAATATATAGTTTTCATTGCAAACTCCTTTTACGTTCATGTATAAGACCATCTCCAGGCATTTAGATAAGCCGATTATCTTGAGTCTTGCACAGCATGGCTTCTACTACTAAGATGCAGGCTGTAAGCAGCCGTGTGAACTGAAACATGCAAAATTCAATTTACCTTAAGGTTGCGAAACTAAAAAAACGCTTTCTTTACTTATTAAAAAATGCATGCAATAAACTTTTGTATGTGTATAAGAAAATTAAAGTGCCTATATGTCTCATTTGTCAATATAAATTATTTTACATAGCTGAAATGCATTTATGCCAAAATTGATTTACAGATCAACAATATTATGAAACTGTTGTTTTTGATTAAATATTTGGATCGTGAATGAATTGGAATACTACCAATATGAGGATTTGATAAGAGAAAATAATATTCCCAATTTAGCAAACAACAAAACAATTATTGAATCATATGTATATCAATTTGCATACTATGTAGTGTATATTCATATCATTAAATGTATTGTTATAATAGTTATACACCATATGAGCGAAGGAGGAGATCATCTATGCTATGTATATATTACATTAAAATATATATTACCGGTGTTACTTAAATTGTGAATTAAGAAATACTTGCTGTATGATAGGCTAAAACAAAATCAAAAATTCAATTTATACAGAGCAATAAACAGCTTTTGATTGTTTTGTATCCCAATTTGATTCGCGAAATAAGTTGACTTGTATAGTAGGTCTTGTAAATCTCTCTAAGTAGCCTACGTAAGCTATAATGTCAGACAATTGTTGGTCATTAATATTAGTCTGTATAACTCAGATTTCATACTTGATACGAATGTCGTATTAATGGCTTAGTCATATATGATCAACATATATGATAAGTGGCTTTGTCCATGGTGATCTATGGGTATATCAAATGGGTTAGTGAAATAGGTATATATTTACGCAATATGTTTAGGCAAGTGTGTTATGGTGAAATAAGAACACTAAATCAAAATAACACACTCTTGCTAAAAATTGATATGTTTCAAAAAGTTTTTTTTTCCTGAAATTATGAATTATTCTTGTAATGTACATTTATCTTGAACATTGAAAGAACAAATTATTCTTACTTATTATTAGATAGTAACAAGTAAGCAATAACTATTGTCATTATCATATTAAATTAATTCAAAGGTTTCCAGGTGTGATGTTGTTCTAATCGACTAACAATCATTTCGACATTATATGCAAACTTGCCACGTAGTATGTTTACAGAGATAGGTCACGATCTAATGCGTTGTACTTCATAAGGTTCAACGATCTTATCATGACAGATAACAAACTCTCGTAAAGGCATGTGTGCACTTACATATGTGCGTTACATATAAAGATAGTTGCAAGATTACGGGTGCAACATGTAATATGTATTTCATTAAAAGGTAGAATTAATTTAACAATAAAAATAATCGACTATTTATACAATCATATGTATGAGCATCATAAAATTCAAATGCTTCTTATTTTTATATTTATAATAACAATTATAAGGTTATGAATATTTATTGGGGGTTTAATGTGTCGATGGATTATGCCTATACTCAATAATGTGCTCCTTTTCAGCCATATTTTAAACTAGTATTTCAAAAAGGTCGCTAGATATTATATTAGAGTATTATATGAAAATAAAATAAGCATATTAAAACATGTGTTTAATATTTGAAGGGTTTATATAACATTTTGAATGTGATAATTGGAGAAAAAGTCAGGTTTTTAAACACCAATGTACCGATTTTGTGTCGATTTTCATTCGAAAGCGTTACACGCTGACTAGTTAAATTAAATTATTAGAGAACATATATATTTTTATATAAATCAATATTGAACATGCTAATTCTTAAAATATGTTTTAACATGATCACTTTTGTAATGTAATAAAATGTTTTTTTTTAAATGTTCATCTATCGTAAACAGAAGACTTACATTTACCACAACGTTGCAGCGAATATCATATTACAAAATATGCTGGGTGTAGTTAACATGATGCTATATACAAATGCACACTTCTAAACTATATATAACCCAACAAGATGTTTAGTTACAAGATTATTACGATTTATTTTGAATAAATCAGTTTTACTATCATACAATGGAAAAGTGACATCACACAAGCAATCCACGGACAAAAGCTCTATATAGGGATAGATAAGGGCTCCACACACGTTGTCTACAATGATAATGTTTAGCAACAACTTAACCTGGCTAGGTTTAGGTTGCAAAAACCCTTTTAGCTAAACAGTGCGACTTTCTTTAGTTAAAAGACAATAATATCTTATACTCGATCCATCCGCATTAAATATATAATCGAATTTCAAATTAACTGGGTAAAATTACACATAGGAATGTTGTTTTGATATTCTGATATCAAATAATCACTTAAAATCATAACGCTAAAAAGCCTTTGTGCCTACATGAAATATAATGTATTGTTCGCACAGTCAACACGAATAAACCTTAGTTAGAGAAAAAAACTTTTTCTAAAACAATTGATGCATTCTAATACAAAATGAAATTATTAGTGTTTTTTTTGGAATGATGTCATGGTATGATTAAGACAAAATAAATTACAATGAAACAACGTAGTGGTTAATTATATGAATTCATTGCATTGCCTATTTTCGGAAAATATTGTATACATGAAGAATAGAAGAATAGATTGCAGGAGTAAATATTGTTTAACTAGTTTAACGTATTTGGGTGTCATTAAAAAAATTGTAACAGTATGTATTTGTTTAAATAGATGATTGAAATAATCAAATAAATAACAACCAAGCGAGGATATTAAACTTTATATAAACAAACTGATTTCCGTAACGCACGACTATTCCGATGTGTATCTAAATCAGGTTAATTTATCAACGTTGCATTTTCCTAACTTACCACACACACACGATAAACTATAGTCATAGCACACTGATGTCTTATCAGCAAAGATAAATTATATATATACAATTATACTATAGGCGATGAAGGTTAAACGGTTACTTGGAGGGGTAACCCAATATCATAAGCATTATTTATTGTTAATTATCATCATTCAGGTTTTAACCCCAGTACAAAATAAATGTATTAAAGTAAGAAATGTGTAAATATAGTCTAATGTGAGTTGTTTACATATCAGTATGATTGTATACTAGGTATTAATTGACTTATATTATTGGGCATTTAACATTTACCGAGTTAATCTGAATCATATTGAAATAAATTATAAAGCAGACAGGCGTCAATTTCGCACTTAGCGTTATAAATATTGATTCTCTTTTACTTGTTAAAATAGAGTTAAGTTATAATTAAGTGCCTTGGATACTAATATGTGTCTTATTTCTATATCTGAAGCATTTACATCGTAGTACGAAATAGTAATCGACAGGCCTATAAAAATTATTCTTATCAATTTAATATGAAAATAATATGAAGTATTACAATTCGTAAGTAAGAATGTATAAAAATCATTTGGATTATATCGTACTTTGCTTATATTTAAGATAGTTTACATATTTAAACAGTTCAAAACATTTATTAAGGTTTTAGTATAATTTGGAATATGATAAAGCAAAATATCATATAACAGTTATGGTTAATATATATAACGCCACTTATTGTCCCCGTATTTGACCAAGAGGGCCAAAGTACGAACAATGATATGCATTTATACGCGTCCAATCATATACCCCAATCATGACCTTGTTAAGGACTTATACATATACTACACAATGAAGCATGGTTATGATAATAGTATATATAAGTACTTATAGAGGATATAAGCTAATCAGTGTGTACCCAAAGGTTCATTCATTCAAAGCACTTGGTAACTAACAACGTGTTATAATTTTACTGGGCAATAACTTATTTGCCACCAAATACTGTCTATAGTTAATGAGTGGATTAATAGGTACAGCAATATGTTTTTATAATTATAAAACAATATCAAGTATAAAGACAGTATTCAACTTACTTTGAATATTTGGATATGTATATATAGATATAGAGTTGGATACGGTAAACATGGAGGCTTATGACTATGATAAGTTGAAGCAAAAAGCAGTTGTAGAATTTTACGCCCAATATGATGCGCGTCCACCTGTATATGGTGAAACATGGATGCAAGAAAAACAACTTGTTGACTTGTTCAGTGAATTGTTCTCACCAAGGGTAGAACTAACGGATATTAGTAATGTTATGTCGCCTGCAAAATGTCTGTCGCCTCAATTAAGTACAGTTGATCATACTGAATTCGATCATGATGTCTACGATTTTACAGACGATTATAATTATCTAAACGGTACCAAAGAAAGGTTTGGTTGCTATAACGAGAATGAAAAACGTAATATGTTGAAACCAAACAATGTCATGGATATAGATAGTGATAATTTACATGAACTATGTGAGATGAAAGACAAAACAGAGGAACATATCAAAGGCCAACACAAACACATTGACGACATGCCATTTGAAACAAAGGTTGACGATGCAAAACCCACAAACATTCGTATTGCAAATGAGCCTAGCCATAAAATAGAAAATCAGGAGAATATAAATATCAAATTGAATGTGATACGAACAGGATCACGGCAAAGAAAAATCAGTTATAAAATCAATAATGATGCCTCGGTGTTCCTCTCAAAACTAACAAGAAAAAGGCGAAAACCAAAACAGGATATTAAGCAAAACAAAATGTCAGCAAAGAATATAGTGAGCAAGAGAAAAAGAACCAACAAAATAAAGACGAAATCAGGTATGAATGTTTGTTCTTTAAAGACTTTAATGTTTTGAGAAGCAATTATAGTTAATATATTTGGTATGTATTCGTGCGACTAATATTACCATTTCATACATTTTTTTTAAACTAAAAGCAACGCTTTTGCTATATTTTTACTCCTTTTCATGAATAGCAGGCAGTGAGATATTAATTATGAAATAGGCTAAATAAAAAAAACATTGATGGTAAAGGTGAATATTGTTGTCGTTGATATTGCTCATACTTAACTTTTCTATTAATTGCGATAATTAAGCCAGATCCATATATACGCAGGTCACATTGTTATTAATTAAACTGTTTTTGACAAGCATTGTGCCAATATAAATACTTGCTGAGTTTCTTGTAGCTAGTCTACAACATTAAAGCACAAAAGTATGAGAATTTTATTCAAATCACATATCAAATTCAATAACTATGAAATAAAACGTTGTTAAAACAACTGTTAATATCAGTTGAGCGCACATCTTGTTTTATTTTTTGTGGAAGAAATATGTACATATTTGTGTTTACATGTTTACTCTTTTGATTCCGTTATTACGTATTCTTATATTTTAGAAACTGTTCGAGCAAAGATCCATAATTCGCTTACAACAACAGATATCACATCGGATATCAATATTGTACCACCATCAGAAGAAATGACCAATGATATAAATCTTGATATAAGTGAGTATTTATATCCTGTGCTGTAATATCTATCTGTATATATCTTATATCCTGTCTTCTATCATATCTTATATCCTGTGCTGTAATAAGTATCGTGACAGTGATAATAACAAGAATATTTTGCAATGTTGAGACCACTACAGTAATAACAAGGAGGTCATGAATTCAAATAGTTTTCAAGGGTTGCATTTATGCCTTTAAAAGTATTATAAAATACTAAGTTTTTTTACTATGTTTGTTTCAGATGTCAATACGCAAGCATCAAAGGTGGAAAGCGGATTGGACACTGAAACCAAATCCCCATCGGACGTCATGCATCTTAATACACGTCCGGTTGCAGGTATATATTTACGAGTGATATACCAGTATCTCACATTAAAATGCATTAATAAGCCATTTATATAACTATGTTTATGCAAAATTGTAAAATTTAACAGAAGATAAAAAAATAAAGTTGTATGAATAAATTCGAATGATAATTCTTCATTATGTTTGCAATATTAAAATTGTGAATGGCAAATGATCATACAAACTATATTATGTTATACTTCATCTTATGTTTTCAGGAATCGTAGCTACAGAGGAATCGGATCAAGATATATCCGAACGCAAAACAACCACACCTGCCAGAGAAAACAAACTTGAGACAACCGTTAAACCTAAACAATGCAAAACATCTCAAATCTCAAATGATTCCTCAACACTTAACAAATCAGAGACTATGACACCCACAAATAAACCAACCTTCAATTTAGACAACTCAAATTTCAGCCATAACACTTCCAACAAAAATACATATTCAGTCGTAGATGAAGACTCCCATAGCGATTCAAAATTTGATACCCTTGCAATCGAAGCATCAAGACTCAGACAAAGACAAAATGCAATGAAAAATACACAGGCAAACACAATTCAAAGACACAAAAATGATGAAATACAAAACAGGTCTACCTTACCAAACAGCGCTTCAGATCGGATAAGTCATGCCCCTCTGACATCAACTGATCATAAGTCAAATAATACAGATTTAACATCAAATGGATCCTCGGAGAAGTTTCTTAATGATGAAGATTCAAAGCTTAGTTCGGAACTCCAGAGCACAAGAGAAGAGTTTGGCAGGCTTTGTGATAAATACAATGACCTTGTTCAAGAAGAGCAGAAACGAAACAAAGAAATATTGGATTTAAGAGCGAGTCTTCAAGCAAGAGAAATTGAACATGAACGCGTATCAGAACAGCGAAAGAAAGCATTTGCTCAACTTGAGAGGATTCGCGCAATGGAACAAAATATAATAGCAAGACACTACAAAGAACGTCATGATATACGACAAGGATTCAATCATGCAGAAAATAAGGGCGCTAAATCGCGATCTGAAATCCCACAGAAGGCTGACACTGCAAACGACAAAGGAAAAGTCAATTTAGATAAATCCTCACGACAATTAATATCAAACAAAAACGCAGTCATAAAAAGAAAGCGCAAATATCGCAGGCCAACATCAGTCCAGAAGTCTGCAGGTGTACCAGGTGGTACTAACATGACAATTGATGGTAATTCCTTGAACGATATGCCGCCTCTGCAGCCGAAAATGGGACCGATGGGTTTAGATGCTCACAATGAAGCTGCATATGACCATACATATATTCCAGAGCCCGGAGAGATCATGAGACACCCACCTCCAAATTTCCAGAACCAAGCTTCTTTCTCAAGAGAAGCTCCATTTGTACAAGACCCATCGGTACAAGGTATATCACCTACCCATGTTATGGTACCAAAGCATTGGTTAGGAAATAATTTATCGGCGCAATCATTGCCTAAAAGTGAACAAAGATTGCAGATGCAAGTACCACAATCTAACAGTAATTCCTTCGTTAAAAATGAGGTCGTTTTGGTGACTGCACAAGTACCATCACCAAACGAACGAACGCCCGTGCAAGCTATAGCCCACAATAGACGATGTGCAACAGGCGAGAACCACTCAGAAAACAGGAAAATTCAGCAAAATGGCCTGTCACATAATCATGCGAAAGAAATCCATCTAAAACCAAAAGTCGACAAAGTGCAATCAAATGAACGTCATAGGCCGATTTCACCTAAGCCATTACCGAACACATTTGTCCCAATTATTCCAGGAAATGCAGTCTCACTCCCAAACATGCAAGTACATCCATCAGCGGTGAATATGCTAACAAACAATTTGCAAACACAACAACAAGCAATATCAATGGAGCCAGTACTTCAAACCCGACCATACATCACTCAACCCCAGGCAATGCCACTATCAAATCAAAATTTGCGAAGCAACAACATTCCCCCATCCCTTCAAGCACCGGCCATACATTCCGCTTTAAGGGGACCTGGACCAAATATTCGCTTTCAACAGACAACACAAACTTTATCCCATGCCCGGACACCCAGTATAACTCAAAATTCAAATATGAATTCTTCTCAAGCTCAAAGCATAATAAACCGTCGAGCAAATAATGTAACTCACACGACTGTAGCACCATTTCCTACTGTTCACAATAATAGTGAACCAACAAATCATCAGATCATGCCAAACATACAACCTCAAGCTAATCAACATGCTAACTCACTCAGCCACACAAATCCGCCAACTACAGGGTGTCAAAACACAAACATACAGGTTCTAATCAATCAAAATAGTACACCAGTCACCATGAAATCCAATCAATCAGTCTTTCAAGGACCTCAGCAAGCTCACTTGATATCAGATCAAAAGACCCATTGTGCTGCATCATCCTCGCCAAGACATTCAACGATGCCAAAGCAGGTACAATTTCAAGATGCAGCTCTTCCAATGAAGTGCGTGTTTTGCCATAACAATGCCTTGTTTGTCTGCTCCCGATGTGAGAAACAACCTTACTGCAGCCAGCAATGTCAGGTATATATATGTGCATTTGTTATGTATCTTAAATTATTATTGTAGCTATATCATCCATAATATAAGCAATTATAGGAAAAAATGAAAGATAAAAAAAAAACAACACCTAAATGTAAAAAAAGTTCTACATATTTGAGCACATATAATCTAATAATGATTTTGTTGCATTCAATTGATTGTTTACTCGTTAAGAATTGAACATTAAACAAATATTTACATGATTGCATATCAATATAAAAACTGTTTAAAACATTATTGATTTAGGTCTTCAATATATAATAAAAAATGAATAAAAGCTTATTCACTTTGGTTTCAGGGACAAGACTGGTCTATTCATAAGAAGACATGCGAGACAACAACCTAAGAAATGCTCAATTACCTCTTGAGAATCTTCTAATGACTTTATAATTCTGTGTATACTTATTTTGAGTTTTATTTGTACGAATAAAGCGTTTGTGAACATAGGCAGCAACCTTATCTGAGTTAAATCCATGACTATAATAAATTGTCTGAGTTATCATAATTATTTGAGACGTTCATTCTGAGTTATATACAAGAATATATATTGATGTGTCAGTTTATACTAAGGCTTATTTCTAGAAAGTGTATATAGTTTTGTATAGTGGATAGTCATACTTGTATACAATGAATTCATTTAACGTTTATGAAACAAATTAAGCTCAATATCGCTACTTCAACGTGTTTTTCTGAAATATCAAATTGTAAGCATATCCTAAATCACGTAGTTTTAAAACATTCATATTTCTATAAGTAAATTATGTTATTATAGAGTAGGTTTTAAATGTTATAAAAAGATATTCATAACAATTATTTATTCATTTGTGTTCAAATCCCTCAAAATCTCAACAAAGAATATGCAAGTTTTATTTGAGTTCATAATTGAGCCAATGATTATATATTTTATCAATTTCTAAAAACTTAATTTAGGTTGTTTTTATTAATAAGTACGATGAAAGACAATATCATGTTGTGTTTATACACACTTATAGCTCATCGTCGGTACATGCTTTGTCATTGAAACACTTATGTACGGTACATTGAGTGCAGTCCTAATCTTGCTTCTATTCAATGTTATAAAAGCCCTCACATGCAATTACATAAGTACCGGCTGTCCTCCTCGAACATTTGTCTATTGTTAAACCGTTGATCATGTTGTATAATCAAATAAAGTGCATAAAGTTATGCACTGCTTATAAGTTCACATGACATATTAATTCAATGGTAGATAAATATTAGTTTAAGAACAAGGCAATGTGCAAAATGACTTTGAAAGCCTATAAGAAATGTAATGGAATTCACATTTATACATTTATGAATAAAATAGGACACACAAAAATCATATCGGTATCTTATCATAAAACTTACCTCGTAACCTACCTGGAATAGAAACAATCTGACTCATTTTAAAAATGAAGAGATTATTTAAAACTTAACAACGATAATAACATATCCATTTTGTTCATGCAATTAATTATTAATATGTTAATGCACCTTAATGAAGTGATTCGTATCGCAGGTACCAAAAGGTCGCTGTTAGAAACGGTAAAGAAGAGGAAGCTGCCATTTTTTGGACATGTCATGCGACATGACTCCCTGCAAAGAGATCTACTTGAGGGCATGGTCGAGGGCAAGCGCGGAAGAGGGAGGCCAAGACTGCAATGGAGTGACAACATCACCCAATAGACCGGCCTCACCTTCAAGAAGGCCAAGCGTACTGCCCAAGACCGAAAGAGATGGAGGTTCGTGACCGACAACGTCAATCGGCACGCCACTTGGTAAGGTAAGGTAATACACCTTTGATTAACCATCCAGTTCAATTAACTCATGTGTAGCTAAAACAATCTAAATGAACGTATTGTTGATGAATTATACCATATTTACCTACTTTACTTTTAATAATTGAAATATATTGATTCGTAGTTCAATAAGCGTGTCATTTGAGGCGAGAAAAAAATCAAGGATGTTTTATGAATATAACCTGAACAAATGAATCCCTTGCTCAATAAGCATTTAATGACGTAGGTATAAGTCGTGTAGGCTAGGCTTATCCCAAATACCCCAGATAAGCGCAGATCAATGAAAATGTAATTTATATTGACATTGAATACACAGGGATTCCTATTTGTATTTGCTTTGTTATCGTTGCATAACTATGTGCAAAAATGAGGAACTTATAAGCTATTTAATTATATCACGCGTATTGAAATGTGACATTAATGCAATTTGATGACACGAATGTCACCTTTAGAATATAAAATATTCAACACAATTCACTAATCGCGGGAATGCATTTTACAGCGACAAAATCTTCATTTTAATATATTTTATTCTGATACAGTTGCTTTATTTTTACTGTAGATGTGGTTTATCATTTAACTTATCATTTATCAATTGGCTGAAGCTTTACTCTGCACAAACGTTCATGATATTATTTTTGTGTTGTGCTTAATTTATATACAACCACTGCAACATTATAATGCAATCTTTACATTTATTACATACCTGTATAAAAAACATATAAGAAAAAACCTAGAGTGTGATAATTCCTATCGTCTTCACTATAGCCTCGTTTTCGACTTATCGCCCACTTTACGTCAAATTGCGTCAACTTTACGTTTTGAGTAGTTAGTAAAAGAACCGATTTTGAGCATATTTTATCAAAGAATGGCACCATATGGATGTAAGCAGTTATCTATTTGCAATTTTAAAGATAGATAAATCGATTGTTATAACTATGTTAATAAGTAATGCAAGTTGCATGAGCACATCATGGCCCAATGGTGTAGGCGTCAGCTTGCGGTGCCAGAGGTCCGGCGTTCGAGCCTCGTCTGGGCTGTATTTTATTCTGATACAGTTGCTTTATTTTTACTGTAGATGTGGTTTATCATTTAACTTATCATTTATTAATTGGCTGAAGCTTTACTCTGCACAAACGTTCATGATATTATCTTTGTGTTGTGCTTAATTCATATACAACCAATGCAACATTATAATGCAATCTTTACATTTATTACATACCTGTATAAAGAACATATAAGAAAAAACCTAGAGTGTGATAATTCCTATCGTCTTCACTATAGCCTCGTTTTCGACTTATCGCCCA
>LQRL01175448.1:35703-47428 GCA_001703475.1 Hydroides elegans
GTATTTTATCAAAGAATGGCACCATATGGATGTAAGCAGTTATCTATTTGCAATTTTAAAGATCGATAAATCGATTGTTAAAACTATGTTAATAAGTAATGCAAGTTGCATGAGCACATCATAGCCCAATGGTGTAGGCATCAGCTTGCGGTGCCAGAGGTCCGGCGTTCGAGCCTCGTCTGGGCTTGATTTTTCCCTTTACAATTTGTGTATGACATATCAAATAAATAATGATTTATTTATGATATACATTAATAATTGCTTTTGTTTGTGAGTAAAATTGACTGATTATCATGTTTAAAACAATTTCTACTGTTCCTCCTTGACAGCTTGACAACCGCACAAAAAATGTCGCAAAACACTTGTTTATTCATCAAAAGTAAAGACTTTGTTAATAAATCTTGTAGTAATTATCAAAATATATCATCAGTTGTCATTTAAAAGCTGTATGATGACAGAAACATTTTTTATTCATAACACATTTACTTGGTTTCGAACCTGGGCACCCGTTGCATCTCTAAAATTCGAGAAAATTAGCATGTGAAAACTACATGTGTTGCAAATCGAGCTCAATGATCACATTTCTATAATGATATTAGTAAAATTATTAATAAATCATACACAATATAGAATAATCTTGTCATGTTTCAAATTTTAGATGTTTTTGTCCAAAAACACACGAGTTATTAATGATCAAAAAATGTAAACAAACGTTGCGAATGACGCAAAAAATGTGTTTGTCCAACGCTCATACCGACTGAGCTAACGTGGCCAGCTGCTTTTGAATAGGGAAATTAATGTATTTAGATAGATTATTCTTTATGGAAGGTATGAAATAAAGCGAACACGCCACTCGATTATATATTGAAGGGAATTATAACCACCTGTCTGCCAAATCTGAACTCACCCTTCGGTGTAATAATTCCCTTCAATATATAATCTAGTGACGTATTCCCATTATATCTGCATACTTTCGAATTACCTATATAATTGTCATATGACACATAAAACATTTATTTCAAAATCTAATAAAAGTATCATATTACTTATCTTATGCCTTCATGATATACTCGAAACGTATAAATGTTGTGATTATTTGTTATTTCTGACTTGATTTGAATCATGTTAACTTCCAAATCAATTGTAAATAATTGAATTAAAGAATAGGTTTATTGATATTTGCTCGTACGATTCAACCGATATAAACGTTTAAACACGTTCAAACACATGGGTGGAGACTTGCTTTAAATCAGCATTAAAGGGGCCTGTGTGACGTCCGGTTTAATAATTATGTCACCCCGTAAGTCACTCTACTCTAGGAATAAAATTCTATATTCTATAATAAATATATCGGAATGAAATGTCTCGAACATGCACGAAATTGGCGGATTCGCTTGAGAGAAACAAGGGGTCTCCAGTTTGAACCCAAATAAATGCGTTACGAAAATATTTATATCATTTTATATTCCTACAGCTTTTATAATCAAGTTTTTGACAATTATCTACAATTTGACCAACGAAGTGTTTATTGTGGCTATTTTAAACGTGCCTTATGACAATTTCGCGTAGTTGACACATATGAAACGGTAAGATAAGCTTAGTAATTTGTATTCAAAAATGAATAGCGCCGATTAAATAATGTCACGAATAGATAATTGATTGCACCGAGGAAATAGCGCCGATTAAATCATATAAAGACCAAATAGTAAATTTAACTCTTACTCATTAAGTCGATGGATGCATTTTTGTATAGCAAAACTTATTCACTTAGAAATAGTAAGCGATTTATAAGGCTATGTTACATGATAACTATGAAATAATTATGCAAATATAACTGCCTTTATACATATGTGGCAATTATTAGACAATAAACAAAATCATTTGTTGTCTTCAAAACTCCTCAAAAGGTCAAGTTGACGCTATGAAACGTAATATGATCGATAAGTAAAAATATATTGTAAAACAGAAACCAACAATTCTATTTGAATGTTGATGCCGCCTTCAAGTGTCTTAAATCAACATTGCTAATATGCTAGCAAATTTGTAATATCAAACATAAACCAACGACATAAGTCAATTGTGGTTCAAAATAAAACTGTTAACTTAAATAATCATGTAGCACTTTATTCACTTTTTATCTTCGGAAAACAATAAAACTACAAAATAAAGTAATACAAATTACATTTGGGTTTATTGTTTACCAAATGCAATTTCTATACCTTCCACTCGACACACCAGAGCATATTCATCATGTTAAGATTGAATGCATGATATTTACTCAAATTTTTATTCCGCGATATTTCGAATTGATCATCACTTAAAAAAAACTAAGCTATTTGAGTTTTGAAGCCAACACTGGGCAACATTTAGGAAACACACAACTCATCAAACAAATTACAGAAAAATGTCCTTATAACAAATTTTGAAACCACATTAACTTACTAACAGGCTTTTAGTAAAGAATATGGCACAATGAAACATTAATTTGCACAAAATATGAACAAAATAGTTAATATATACAAAACATTTGATATATAATCGACATGAAAACTATAAAAAATATATTAGATTCGTTTACACATCCCATTGGTATTTTTAATTTTGAAGAGGTGCTTATAATAATTCATAGAATTGGGATTTTAACAACATCATACAACAACAATAAACAATAAACAGAAAGGTTTAAGTTTTTTTGCATGATCTGGAATTCAGATTCAACAAATTGCAAAAACAACATTGATTTTGTCAACGATCCCCATACCCATACAAAATCAACCAGACTTGATGTCATCATATTCAGTGTATTAGAGTATATCGTTTACTAACTTTTAAAAAACCTACATCAAGTTGTATGAAGAGGCCTTAGCAGCGACTAACCGAATGGCTATTGGTTTAGTAATATCATATGGATTGCCATTTAAAATACTCTTGCAAATACGATCAAAACGCATACAACAAGAAATAAATAACTGTGTTGATTAAACAAATCAATGACATATTTAAGTGAATACCATCGTTTCTGTCGTAGCATGAATAATCTGGACAATATGGGGTCAATTCGAAATCATGAATGGTAGCAATTACACAGTTATTTGGTGGGTAACATATTCGTTGGTTATATTTCGTGTCCTGATTAGTTATATTGAATTCTAGTCCTAATGGCAAAAGGACCTCCTGTTCTAAGCTCTGTAGGATGTGATCGGACTGAATACCATCCATATTTAATCCTGCGTTCGAAGTGATATTTAATCGGACATACAGTCTAGTATTATTAATCAGTCCCGGTACATGTAATGAATTAAAACCCATGTTTTGAGAAGTACTAGTGAATGTTTTCAATGTGTAGATTCTATTGAGGGCATAATCTGTGAATGTCTCATCCCTTACGTCTTCAAGTCTTACCAAATGAGTATTATTTGATAGAGTATGGGTTATGCTATGCCTAATACCTCTATACAAAAACGCGCCCAATACGCGAAGATTTCCCCTTGTTAAGTTAAAATATGAATTGGGACTCGATGGAAAACTGATTGGACCCATATATGCCGGGCTTCTAAAATCATTTCCGCTTCTCAAAAACAAGTTTAACACTCTGTAATATGTTCGATCAGCATACAACCCCAGTGCAGTATATTCAGAAAAGATAAATTTCCCCGAGTTTGTAAAACCTGCCCTATTGTAAGCTTCAAATCGAGCATACCACAAGTCATAAACATCATGTGTTATTAAGAGCTGCTCATGCCATTCTTTACCGGCAAGATACCAATCATAATTACCAATTATTAGTTGAATCATACCTAGCTCAGGCATAGCCAAATGTGACCGTTTTATCCGTTTAGATATCGATTGCCGATTTGCAGGATCATTAGATAAACTTGTATCCAACGAAAACAGAGCTCGTATTGGTTTCAACATACCTTCATGTAAATGTATTTCACTGTCGGGGTTCTCCTCAAAAATAGCTATTTTATCAAGAAATCGGTAACCATCAGTAGTTCCAGTGAAAGTTAAAATAACTAAAGCTATAGGTGATATAAACCTTGTCATTTTAAAACGTTTTATCAAAGTCGCCAAAAAGTAAACTTTACACTTTTATAAATATTATACGTCTATTATAACCATCTAATAATCTTTGAAATAGATAAGCATATGAAACCGAATTTCGTTATATGGTGATGATAATAGAAAACAAATATATCCATATATATGATATACCTTTATGTTCCTTTATGATTCTACGTTGGGTTTTAACTTAGAGTTTTAACTTTCTACATTGCCGCAAACAGGATAGAGGACTGGTAAATGATTCTGGCGAATTGACCTGTAAGTTAGAAGTGCGCATTTAAATTATGCTGCTTCTATTATTTCTAATGTGATTAATTTTTAATATGATTCTACGCTGGGTGTGAACTTAGCGATTGAACTTGCAACATTGCCGCAAACAGGATAGATGACTGGTAAAACGATTCTGGCGAATTGGCCTGTAAGTAAGAAGTGCGCATTTAAATCATGCTGCTTTTATTATTTCTAATGTGATTGATTTTAATGTGATTCTACGCCGGATTTGAACTTAAAGATTGGACTTGCTACATTGCCGCAAACAGGACAGATGACTGGTAACGATTCTGGCGAATTGACCTGAAAGTAAGAAGTTCGCATTTATATTATGCTATTTCTATTATTACTAATGTGATTAATTGCCAATGTGTAAAAATTGAAATTTTAAAAGTAAAAATATATGTATGTGATAAGTTAAAATATAAAAATACAAATATTTCAAATTTAGTTCATGGTGAATTTATAAAAACAGATACTTACCTTGCATGAATTGTAATAGTTGAATAGTCACAGGCTTTGGGACCGAATTAGCTTGGTCTGTAATTGTCAACTGTCACTTGATTAATTAATATTAATTCACTCAATATCATATGTAGTGACTTGCATGACAAGATCATTTAAATCATTTACTTCAAATATGAAGCTATCTAGAATCTAAAATGAATATAATAAAAGTATAGTTAATATAATTTAATAAAGATGGGTTTGGTTAAAAAGTCCTGCGACAACACGGTAGAATGTTACGTCGTCGTCACTTTATTCTGACATATTATATCATCACTAAGATATCAATATTTTTATCAACAATCCAATTTCTATGATACTATATTTCTATTACAATAACTCAATAAACATACCTTTTATTGTTCCAACGTTTGTGATATTATACTATGGTCTGCCAGGTTAAAGATGTTTCAAAATCTAAACATGCCAGATTTTCTTAATTCAATCGCTTTTTGTAACACAGCGCGTGCGATAATGGGGGTTATTACTCGGTCAAAATAAATTTATGTACATTTGCACAAAATAACCTGGAATATCTTGGAACTAATGAACGACCTGGCTCAGTTAAATAAACTACTTCATGTTCGATCCAAAACATTAGTATACTTTGATTGCCGATAAATCCCTTTTTAATTAGACCAACGGATGTTAAAAAAGGCTGCAATAATACTCTCAACAAATGTTATTCAATCGAGTGGGAGTAATATTTTACAGACAGTACAATATTGGGATTTACTAACTTTTTATGTTAATAAATACAAAATAATATAATTGCTAGGATTCAATAGAGGACCTGGATCAGTCAAATAAACTACTTCATATTGGATCAAAAACAGTCCTTCATCATAAAAACGATTGATCTGTTTTTAATTAGATAACTGAATGTGGACAATATTTACTATAATGATAATATTTATAACGCCATGGTTGTTGTATTAACTACTTTGTGGAGACCCAAAGTCAATACTGTCTGTGTTTGCTAAGTATTGACGTGCATTAGACTACTTCATAAATGGTAACTTTAATATGAATAACACAACTCGACTTTTCTTCATTCACAAGCTTACAGTAATATTATGCGTTCTCTTTTTCTTATGATTCGTAGTTGAAAATAAACATAAGTTTGATGTGCGTGCAAAAGGTCCTTTCTCTATTTTTTTGTCTTATATAATTAAAGCAATATAAGCAATATAAGGTATATTAGGACATTTTAATATAAGTGCCAGAGTTTAGGTATGTGCGTCCAAAGTGTGTAGCCCAATTAACACATATGAGTTTCATTCGTGAAAAAACATTGATTGCGGCACTCAGAAGCACATGTGTTTGATCTCTAATGACAAACACTATTATCTATGACCTAAAGGCTAAATAGGTATATATCTTTTACCATTATAAATACGCATATGTGTCTATAAAGTTAATCTCCTTTAGTGCTGATAATATTTGGTGATTTTTTATTAAGTTTCAAATTTCGAACCATCCAATAACATGTCCTTTCATTCGGCAAATCTGGTTTGATCGCATGCGATTTAGGTTGCATTAGGGCGACAATGGATAACTTAACTTACTGATAGCGCTGACATCTGACCGCGCGAAATAATAAGATCGAGCAACACCAACTTCAACTTCATTCTCGGTATTTTATTTGGTATATTTGCATTCACAACGACAATTCAAGGAGATGCATAGCAAAACAAGAGTTCACAATTGCTTGTAAAAACTTCATGGTTCTCAGGAAACAGATAAAAAATACTCTCCCCTGTATTTTGTAGCACTGTCTTCTTGGTACAATTATTAAGTCCAAATAAAACGTGACACGTTCCAAGTCACAGCTTAAATACATCCGATTGTCACATAATATATTAGTTATATACCAAGTAATAACAATTCAAAGGTATCCTAAATCTATCGGAAATGCTATCCTGCGATCACAGAGATCACATGTGTCCTGTATCATATCATTATCTTGCTTAAATCCTTATTTTAATTATAATAACCAAAGGGTTCTACAACCATTTTGATTAGGATTATGAAGCATTTGTTTGTTTTTACATTTGCGTAACGTTTACGTTACGTAAATGTGTTTTGCTTATCGAAAAATATTCCAACCTACCTCTGTAGATAGTGCTTTCAAAACTTGCCAGCCTTTTGACGGGGATATTTGAGTTTGTTCAATGGCACTTGTACGAGTCTTTGGAAATACTCTCTGTTTGATAGTAACATTTTTCCTATGATTAGTAATTCTAACGCTCTTTTGGGCGTCTAATTTTCACACTTTTTGATGTCTTGAATTACTCCGTACATCTGGTTTAAGCTTTGCATTTTGGCGACCATATACGTTCATTCTTTATCAAAGGTAACTCAATAAGTCACAAAACCATCTTGTTATTTTTATCTTATAACCAATCCTATAGTTTCATTTATATGTGTATACTATCAAGCTTGTCAAGCTTGCCAAAACTTGCCAGCCTTTTTATGGGGATATTTGAGTTTGTTCAATGTCACTTGTAAGAATCTTCGGAAATACTCTCTGTTTGGTTGTAACATTTTTCCTATAATTAGTAATTCTAACGCTCTTTTGGGCGTCTCATTTTCCCACTTTTTGATGTCTTGAATTACTCCGTACATCTGGTTTAAGCTTTGCATTTTGGCGACCATATACGTCACAACGTCAATAAGTCACAACATCATATTATTATTTATCTCTTATAACCAATCCTATAGTTTCATTTATATGTGTATACTATCAAGCTAAGTCATTTTAATGTTATTCAAATTCGAGGCTAGGCACATCATTTTACTTTCTATTTTCGTTTGGTATATTAATTTCATACGTTACGATACAAAAATATGAGTTTATTTATTCTGTGTGTATCAAATATGTCTGCAATCGATTCACATTCTTTTCAGTGACTGCAGTAAACAAAATAAGATACGTAGAATTGACGTCACAATTTAATTTCTTGTTCAGGAGCACCGAGCATACTGAGTGGGCGTTTTTGGAATCTATAAGTTTTTCGATGGCCGTGACGTACTCTTGCATATACTTATAGAGAAGACCATTTACATCAAACGGGGCTAGCTCAGATGGTAATGACACCATGAGAGAAGCATCCGGGCGGCTGATTTCGATTCACGGGAGAGCAAATTTCGTCTTAGTGAAATGATGTGGTAATATTTCTATTTGTAAAAAATTTGGTAATTTACTACGCACCCGGGTATTTAGTCCAATGCATATACTTAATTATGTTTTGGGAACGTTAGTCATATCAAGTTTGATGTAATTTTTTCTTGTTACTGTCGAAATTAAGCAGTTAATTATCAATTTTTTATCTTGGGTATAATGCTTTTTCTACATTTAAGCGCACTTTTTTGATCGTTTTCTATATTTGTTTTGAAAATCTGATAACAGCCTGTCAAGTAGAAATCGATAAGAATTTCAAATGCTTAATTATGGTATGCATAGCAGTATGTATAACGTTCGTTGAATTTAAGCAAATGCCCACTGTAAGCAAAATATATGACGATAAATGGATAACGCGATGATGACAAACGATAACAATAGTGTTGAATAATTTAACTCTATATGATAGTGGTGCTGTAAAAAATATATGCGTGTAATTAAACATTATTAGTTAGCTTAATCTTATTAAAAAAAGAATTGCAGCTGAATAATCATATGCCATATTATAAACATCACCACACGAGCGCTTTGATAAAATACTGGAGTTGATTGCTGTTTATAACAGCCATAAGCTTTGAGGATATTTCTCCATTTATCAGTTGGAGCTGTTAATATATTACATGTGCACTATATAGAATCAAAACCCTTTTCATAATCATTTAGCTTACGTTATATGGATAATAAAACTAAATGTATTCAATATCCATGTGTTTTAAGAGTTATTTACTTTTAACGCAACACTTTCATTTCTTATATTTTACTTGTTGATAAAACTGAGTCTGGCATAATCATCTCCGTTATGTTTAAATAAACAGAACAAGACAAAACAATGAGTGACACAACTCAAATGCACTGCAAATTTGTTTCATTTGTTTGTTTAATCTTAATAGAATTTTGTAAATGACCATACATGCCTAAATGCATATTCCTACAGGTAGTAACATGTCATTTTATATCAAAAACCTAGTATGGAAGAGTGTTAAGTAGGTTGTGCTTATGAATAAAACACATACCATACAAAACATTATTTCGGTTGAAGTAACTGTTTTCTCTCAGTGTTCGATTAAAATATCATCCAGTAAGGAATGACAGGAATCTGAGCATAAACACGATCTGAGTATAAAATGATTAATAATTCATATTTATGCCCTATTTAAAGAAAACAATTTCAGAGTATTGTGTTTCATGTGACCTCAAATTATATTAGTATCACATTGAAAATATACATGATATAGGTAAATGATGTGGATATAATTTCCACAGTTTTGCACTTTTGTTCACATTGGAATACTCAAGGGTGCACATCAAATGCAAATAGGGATCCCTTGTCAATTCAATGGCACTTAATTGCATTAACAAAATGAAATAGTTTGTTTCGATAAACTTTCAAATTTCTTAACATTTTTATTGCCATGCATGGATACAAAATTGCATATATATCAATAAATATTATCTTTATTTAGTATTTTGCATAAATGATAACACTTAGGTCAACTTATTACACAATCACTCTTGTAATTTCTCACAACTACTTACATACATCCAATATATGTCTCGAATTATAACAATATTATGCAATTAGTTACGGTATTTAAAACAATATTTCAGATAAGAAAACCACAATAATAAAAAATAATCTAATTCTCATAACTTATATGATGGCGCCGTTGTTTGGTTTAGAACATTTTATTAAAATTGTTAAGTTCAAGATATATCTTCATTTTTGTAATGAATTAAGTTGGTTTACTTTCATGTAGTTAACAAAGTTAAATTCTTTGAATAAGAGAACATGTAAGTCTAACATAATTCATAAATGTATAAATATAAATTCCATTAAACATCAACCAGGCTGTAAGCAAATAATAATGAACACATTTCGCTGAACTAAAGCATATATTTATCTTCTACCTAATTATATATTGTACATAACTTAATGCACTTAATCTTATCACGCACGCAGACAAACGTTCATAAAGTAGAGTCGGCACTTATGTAACTACATGTGAAGATGCTTGTGACATTGATTAGACGCAAGATTAAGAGGCACTCAACGAACATTACATAAGTGTGTTAATGATACAATATATACATGTGATGAACTTTAAGTGTTTATAAAATTAATTTATAATATACTGAATTGTTTTGACATATAAGTGTTTTATAAAAAGCTCGAATCTTCTAACAACTATGTGATTCAAGACATGCTTGACTTTATACTTTTAAAGAAAAAATAAGGTAATCAGACAACAATAAAGATTATTGTAAAAATGTGATATTAAGCTTAGTTACTGCAAACAAATGTTGTAAATGTTATATTTTTCTACTATACAAACAAATATACATTTTTTTAGAAATAAAAATTCAGTAAATATATCATTATTGCTCATCAATATACATTCTTATATATAACTCAGAATAAACGTCTTAAACTTTATAGATAACTCAGACATTTGACTATAGTCATATAATCAACTCAGACAAAGTTGCTGCCTATGTAAGTAATGTATAAAACGCATTTTGTACCATTATAACTCGAAATATACATGAGGAATAAAGTCATTTGAAGATCCTTACACAATTATTGAGTTTTTCTTAAGTTGTTGTCTTGCATGTCAGCTTATGAATAGACCAGTTTTTTCCCTGTTGAAAAAACAAATCTTTTTTATATTTCATACATTAAATATAACATATTTTGATCAATAATATGTGATCATGTAAACATTTATTGTATGCTATTTTTAAACAGGCACATATTCAATTAAGTGAAACAAATACATTCTTTTGTCATTTGTGATTAAATATGTACAGTTTTTATAGTATGTATAAGTTTTTTTAAATAGTTTTTAGTACAATGGCCTACATTATGAATGCTTTAATGTAGGATTCATAAAAAAATACACAATTCACATATACCTGACATTGTTGGCTGCAGTAAGGTTGTTTCTCACATCGTGAGCAGACAAACTGTGCATTGTTATGGCACAAAATGCATTTCTTTGGAAGATCTGCCTCTTGAAGTTGTATCTTGATTGGCAGCGATGAATTTCTTTGCGAGGGTGTTACACCACCATGTGTATTTTGGTCTGATATCAGCTGAGCTTGTTGAGGCAATTGAATAACTGTGTGATTGGGTTTCATTGTAACAGATGTGCTTCTTTGGTTAATTACGACCTGTATGTTTGTGTTCTGACACCCTGTAGTTATCGGATTGATGTGGCTGACTGAGTTAGCATGTTGATTATGAAATTGTATGTTCTGCTTGTCATGCTGGTTGGTATTACTGAGTGAAGATTTCTGGAAATCTACCATTTGGTTCGGGATTTTGTGATGAGGGATGATCTGTTGATGTGATCGTTTACAGTTATTGTTAACTGTAGGAAATGGTGCTACAGACGTATGGGCTACATTATTTGCTTGGTGGTACGTCATGCTTTGACTTTGAGAAGGATTTATATTTGAATGTTGAGCTAAACTGGGTGTCTGGACATGGGTCGTCTTCTGAAAGCGAATATTTGGTCCAGGTCCCCTTAAAGCGGAATGTATGGCTGGTGCTTGAATGGATGGGGGTATGTTGTTGTTTCGCGAAGTTTGATTTGACGGTGGTACGACGAGGGGTCCAGGCATGTATGGTCTGGTTTGAAGTACTGGATCCATTGGTATTGGTTCATGTTGTGTTTGCAAATGGTTTGTTCGTATGTC
>LQRL01175452.1:9977-23517 GCA_001703475.1 Hydroides elegans
TCCTTATTCATATTTCCAATGATGTATTTGATTACATATCACAAATATATTTAAACTTTGGACGCATCAACAATTCCCCAAACACTTTCCATATTTTCCTTCGCATAAATCTAAGCATATCCACTGTTCTTCGACTGCCAGATCCATGCAGTCATTCCTAAACATTAGAAGGTACGGTTCATATTTATCAACTGAATTTTTGGAAAAGTATTTTATGGAATTTAACACATATTTAAGTTTAAAATTCGATTGTATATTGTATTGCTTTTGAATAAATATATTTTTGTAAATCAATAAAATATTTCATTACATATATAAACTGCTTCATGGCGATGCAGATTTTTTTCACTAGTTAACAGAAAAAAATAGTGCTTCAAATGTTTATTTCGTGTTAAAATAATGTTATTTGGTGAATTCCTACTTACTGACACACTGCAAACTTGTCTTTACAATCATTGTAACACACGGATTTAGCTGAAATGCTTGCCACCATCAGAAAGATCTTTTAAAAAAGAAACACAAATCTTAATTTGGCGTTGTTCAAATGTAAGAAATATATAAAACGAAGCATTTTTTCACACAAAGCTATTCAGTCATTACAAAAAATATTTGTATATGCTTGAATAATAATTAAAAAAAACAATGAAAAATGATTTCGCCAACGTTTAAGCTCGTGTCAAAATGTTATAAGTTTTTCTTGGCTTATTTGAATATTAATTAGAAAAATCAACTGCAATTAACATTCCATGTGTTCTCCCTTTAGAAATAGATTAAATATGTTTTTAAAACGAAATTGAAAATACATTTATGTCTAGAAACTTACCATTGTAGTAATGAAAACAGCCTTCATTGTTTTAGCATATGCAAATCCAAACATAAATTTCCGTATGGTGTTGAGTTTTTCTGCGCATTAAGCACAGTCTAATGATTTCAAGAACATTTACCATTTTTATATAAAGAAATAATGACAACATGATGATTGATTATGAATAATAAAGTGCAAAACAGGTTTGATGCTTAGATACAAATTTAAAGAAAAAAAGACATTTACGTCACTAAGAAACCTTACTTCATAACGATGAGATGTTTTTTGTTTTGATAAATTAAGTGATGTTTAAGGCTACTTTAGAGTGCCGATATTCCCTTGCAATCTTTAGGTTAATCACACTTCTGTTAGTGAAAAAGGTCAGGCAAAAATCATTTAATGCACGGCAAAGACGTTATAGTATAGGACATTTAATACTCATATTCATTCATGTTGGAAATTGTTTACGATCACACAACTGATTCTGAGATATTCAAACATCTGTTTCAATGCATCAAAATGGATACCTTTTGCGCACATTATATCCAATAATTCAACACCTTCAAAATGTATTTATTTCAAATACATGAACTCAGCAGATTCTCTTTTCGTCAGGTGTTTTATATAGGATACCTAACACTTTCGAGTGGACATGACAAAAATCGCGAGGCGGAGCCGAAAGATTTTTTGTCATGTCCGCGAGAAAGTGTTAGGTATCGAACATGTCCCAAGGCTCTATTGTTCTCGAGATGCCTTTAAATTCAATGCATTGATTTCAACAGTGGGGTATATACTTTTAAGCTAAATATTCCCATTGAAAATAGTGTGGCATACGAATGGATTAAGTGGGCCAGTAAGTTATTTGTTCTATTTCCATCGAGAGAACAATAGAGTCATGGGACATATATGCAATGTAGAATGAGATTTCATATGGAATTTTGTTATTTAGACATTCTTTTTCTACCTTTTTGTCAGCTATTAGGCATTCGTTTAGACAATAATGTTAGAAACCACTTTAATAATTCTTTAATCGGTTTTTACACAAATTATTATCGCCAAACTACGCCATTATTATCGCTAATCTTCGCAGCCTATAGCAACTTTATAATAGTATATTTAAAAATCAACTCTGAGATGAATTAACCAGACCTACATGTCTATCAGTTAGCACTATATTGTAGTAACATAATTGCCAAGATGACTTAAGATCATCAAAACCCTAGAATGTATTATTCAGTTAAATTTCCTAGTGATACAATTATCAGCGATAAACGTTAAATACATTTTACATAACATACTGTGAATACAATTGTATTATCAATGTTGATTTTATTGATGCATTCGGATGTACCGATTTTTAGAAGTCTCTAATTGTAGAACTAAATGTTAAAGAATATCAAAATCTAAAAACTAAATATTAAGTTTGAAAAAAAAATGAAAACATGCATCACATTCTGTTTTGACTTTTATGTTTAAGTTAAACATATATTTCGACATTTTGGTAACCATAAAGATATTGTTATTGTTGAAAATGAACAGTTGAAAGGCTTGTTACTTCGATTGTTTTATTTGCATTTGTAAATTTACATGATGTCTGTAAATCCCATCCTTCTTTAATTTCAGCCTCTGTAATTAAGAAGCAAAAATTACAACTGAAAGCTAAATCTAATATTATACAAAAAGCAAGAACTTATATCAAAGACTTGTTGCATATATTGTTTTATATTGAATATATATAAATATATATATGTATGTATATCACACGGGAAAGTAACTTTGAATCACAAAAGGGACCAACCATACCAATTGATTATGTTATCAATGCATTTGTATAATCGTTTTACCTAATCGCAATTTCCAAAACACTTCTCAAAACTCTCATTGCAGTCGTTGTAGCAAGGAGGTTCTCCACCTTGCGCAGTTGTGCATTCAAAACTATAAATGAAGTAAATAGAGAGGTTCTTCAGTTCTCGCCATCACAATTTGCAAATCAAACATTAATATATCATATATCAATACATTGAAAATAGTTTTGATACAAATCGCAAATTGGTAGATATATGACATTAAGTGACACCACCCATAGTTCAAATCCCAAAAATCCCTTCAAATCCCAACATTTCGCATATTTTGATGCCGAAAACTGAAGCACCTCTCAACTAAACAAACGGGTTCAAAACATGATTTTAGCTATATTGTTTTTTAATGGTAACATACAATGTATAATAATGTAAATATCTGAAACAGTTATTTTGCAAGAAGCATTGCACGTTGAGACCAATTCCAATACCAATTATTAAAAGATAACTGCCGAACAGAAAAAGTATTGCTCTAAATTTCAAATATGTGATAAGGTGAACATACATGCAATGGCCTAATGTCTTGTAACAGACTTCATAACACAATGACTGCGCTCCAGTTCCCTGCAGCATCAGACAAACCTTTTCAAAAATATATATAGAATGATAAGGTTAATATCATATTGTTCAGGCATTAAGATATGTGTTTCATCTTTTATTCCTAGAATAGAGTGACATACGGGGTGACATAATTGTTAAAACGGACGTCACCCAGGCCCTTTTAATGCTGGTTTTAAGCAAGTCTCCACTCCATGTTTTCAAACGTGCATAACAAACTACATACCTCGAACCATCGAAAAATATGCGTTGAAACTGGTAACAAAGTATATAATCCAAAACAAAGGAGCAACAGCTTTATTCCTTATCTTTTAAAACATAACAATGCAATAATAATCACTTTTGGTCAATTATTAAACATTTTACTCTAACGTGTGTTTATTTACAAGTTCCATTGCTCCTATGCATTTACGTGCTAACGTCACATATTTCTATGCAAAACATTGCGTTACAATTGGGCTCGTATTTATGACGCTTACGTTTTTTAAAATATCATTTTTTTAATGTGCAATAATTTTGTTTATATGAATTTTGAAATAATAAACGGTAGTTTCGTAGGTAGTTGGTGAATGATTAAAAAGATTTAATGAATATATTTATATTTGAGATACAAATACGGACATGAAAAAGATGAAATATATTTAAATATATTTCATTTATTAGTAATAACCGTTTTATTAATACTGACGGTTCCAAAACCAAGTTACTTGAACAATTTTATCTTTGGCTCTTTCGGGGATTTAAAATTAATTAATTATCTTAATAAATTTGACATTCGGATCCAATTATCTAGGAAAAAAACAATACGACAACTCGTGACGAGTGAAATCTGTCATTTCTCCTCGGGAAAGAAAAAAAAAGTTTCACTCGAACTTCGCTCTCGTGAAACTTTTTTTTTGCTTCCCTTCGGAGAAATGACAGATTTCACTCGCAACTCATGAGGTATTGTCATTATACTTTGTTTATTTCGTTTTTCTAATTTGCTGATTTGTTTCAAACAGAAACCTTGTTTGGCACACAATCACAAAAAGCTGGTTAAATGATAAATAAAAATAAATGATTTAGCTGCTAAATCTCTGAGCAATATCAGACTTCGAGCTTCGTTAAACATAATTACTTTAAGGTGTATTCGGGTACACAGACTGTATATATATAATTGATATTGATATATGATAAACAATTGTTATAAATGTGAAAAAAAATACAGAAGCTTAAGAAAACAGGAGTACCCAGCGATTTATTCGGTGAAATATCTATTCTTTTCAAATATCTATCTTGCTGGCATTTTCACAGAACAGAATAGATAAAATAGTGTATTTCAAATATCTCGTATTTTTCTGGCATTTTATACGAATAAAACCCAAGTGATAAATAAGTCTCTAATAGCATTTAAAGTTGTTGTTTCATGATAAAATGGAGTTTTAACATAGCATAATCAATGTGATGTACCTGTACATATAAGATTTACATAACAAAGTAAAAAAAAATCAAACTATGCGCCAAATCAACACTTCTGTATATCAATGTTTTATTCTGCTGGCAAATATTTGCAAAGTTGCTGGCACGATATTTTGTGTGTTCCTTGCTGGCAAATTAAGAATAAAACCATTCGATAAATACAAATAATTATCATATTTAAATTAGTTTTTTAATTCATTTCAGGCCAAATCCAGTATAATGAGACACTATTTCAAAAATGGCCCGTTGGGTACTCCTGAGAAAAGCAGTCGGGCTATTGTTTATCCATCTTTTCAACACATAATGCAGCATTGTGAGTTGGGGTGAATTTTCTTATAAAGTAGCCGGATTTGAATATTATTCAATAAAATGCGCGTTAATTTGCAATTTCTATCCAATTGAAGGAGCAGATCATGTATGATAAATAAATCAGAGTAAAATTGTTTTTTTTTAGCATCCATTTTGGCTCAATTATTAAGAGTTGAATGTCAATTGTTATTATAGTGAAAACAGAAATCAAATATTTTCTAAAATAGTTATAATAAATGTGTTGATAAACTACACAATATTACTGATGATATAACAAACAGCATGTAAGTATCATTGTCATTTACCACCTGATAATATTGTAACGTACAGTTTGCAACAATAATTTCAACGTAAACCATGACAGCCAATCTTCTCACAATAACATACAATAAAACATACTTTTAACATAACAACTCAAGCGCGTTAATGAAACGTTTCAAAAGCATAATCGGGCTTTCTAAACGGCTAAACGAATAAATACATAAACGGCTAAACATAGAAATGCCAAACCCCTTCACGGCTAAACGATTATGTGTTACCATCAATCTGTATAAACCGCGTATTTCAACATTTTTCAGGCAATGTCGGCATACGCTTGTTCACTCAGTGGGTGTCGATATTGTCTTAATTTGACATGTTACAGGTTGACGTTAACATATGCATAACAAATTGCCTCAACGCCTGAATGGCTAAGCGCCTAAATAACAAAGCGCCTTTCCGCTAAACGCCTAAACGCTAAACAAGCAAACGCATACGTGTAACCGAAAATTTTGAAACGAAATAATGTGCATTCGATATGTAGGATTGAGTGGTTTTCATTGCATATTGTGCTTTAATTAGACTTCACCATGCATGTGCATTAATCCATTTGTCAATTAATATTTTGCCACGCTAAGTTATACAGTTACCTAACAAAAAATATGTGTATGCTAGCCCAATAAACAACCACACTAACTGATATTTATTTGATATTTTACTAAAAAAACATCATACACATAGTGATACGTTGTTTTTTGGTAATTGGAATAGAGATTCGTAACAATGAACTGCGATTACACAAGTTCCACGAGACTCATTTCCGTCATAAATAAATCAATCAAACATTCTTCAAACTTAATAAGGAGAAAATGTTTTACATTTATGTTTAGAATACTTACCAATGTAATTATGAAAACAGTCTTCATAGTTCTAGCGTATACAATCCTAAACAGTGTGTATCACGTTGAGTTTTAATGCACTTAAGTCTAAGTCTAAGGCGCAGTCTAATGATTTACAGAAAATTGACAATTTTGTGTAAAGAAATGCTGGCAGCATGTTTATTTAATTATGAATAATAAAATGCAAAAAAGAATATAAAATGAATGCTTCGATACAAATTTGAATTCAAAAAGACATTTTGTGACAAAAGCAGCATTTTGCTTTAATAGATAGATTACCAGCTGTTACATGATACCAATTGATACAATATTGTTATTGTGAACAATAGCGAGGTGTTTCTTTTTTATGCATAAAGTGGTGTCAAAAGACATTGTTAGCAATCTAAGCAGTATTGCTTAGCTATGTTTAGGTCAATCACATTTATGTTAGTGGATAGGTAAATCGGTGGTCATATAAACACAGAAGAGGCATTATCGTATGAAGAATGCAACTCAAATGCAGTATTGTTAGAAAATTGTAACTCATACTGAGTAGAATCTGATACACTCATACATTTGCAGAAATGTATCAGAATGGATACAATCCATTCAAAATATATCCAATAAATCTCCATCTTCAAATTACGTTTCTATCAAACACTTAATCTTAGACCATGTATTGGTTTAATCATTAATTTGAAGTTTTAAAAAAATCATCACGATTAACGATAATTAATATTAAATTTAGCTATGAAGAAATGATTTTTCTACTTTATTGTTATTGAATAGGCACTGTTTTTTTTCAAAATGTTTATCAAATTATTCTCCCCCACAAATGTACGCAGCCTTAAGCAATTAAACATTAGTATGTTAATAATTTCATTCTCAGCCAAAATATATATCAATCATCTTGGCAAAACCCCAGATGGTATCATTAAGCTTATTTACCGATTGAAATTAGTTCTTATTATTATCAACAACACACTGTTATAAATGTTAGACATATTTCAATTCAAACATTTGAGAACATTTTTATTAATAATTGTGATTATATTATTATGTTAGGTTGTAAACATTTTTATAATTTTCAGATTAAAGAGCTAAAATGGGATGAACACAACACATCTGAAATTTGGCAATAAAAATAACCTTTTCGGTAAATGATACCAAAATAATACCCACTATCTGAATTTAAAAAAAAATATGCATATCTAGTTTGCGAACAAATATTGTTACAACTAGTGTTTATATAATAATTTGGTATTTTTGACTTGGCTTAACGAAACTTTTGGATTTTTTGTTGATCATTTCGATATTGACCACGTTGAAAATCAGTAAAACATATTTTCGTTGCATATTTGAATTTCCGCAAGTCTGAACATTTTATCCTTTGAAAATACGGCTTCCTTAAGAATCAACATAAGATCGATATGCTGATAATTAAAAAGACCAATAATTTATATCTCAATATGTATTTAGTACTTGTTATATTCAGTTTCTTACTTAATATGATATACAATCATATGACAAAACAATTTGAAATCACAATATGGTTCTATCATGCCCATACCATGCCCATGTTATAATTATATCTGTTTTATCCTTTTACCTTATCGCAATTCCCCTAACATGTCGCAAAATGCCCCTTGCAGATATAAAAGTATTGCATTCCTCGCCTGCCACATTTGTGTAAGAATTCCTATAAAGTAGGTTTATACGAACTAAAGGGGTTTAAATAAGGCATCTATATATTGTTTAACACTATATTTATCAAAATAAATTTGACAACAATATCATAAATCGAAAACAACATAAATGAATAAAACAAATATCAGCTGAACCAAAATACACATTGCAACAAAAGTCATGCGCCAGAACACCAAGAGGTTGCATAATCATATAGCAGGTTAAGGATAAGTGAAATTTGTGTGAACTTTGGTCCATCATGCAGTCTGAGAGTGTCATATAACATCTTAAGACCGTCGTCACCCTCATCAGCCAATACATTTAATACACTCTAAACCAATGTGAATACTGCAATCCGACACGAGTCTAGATAATCACGACACAAGGGTTACACAGGATTACTTTAAGTGACAAAATAGAATATGCGGTATGTAATTTCAGGGGTCAGTAGATTCTAGTGACTCAGTGGACAATATGCGACTGTGGACCCTCGTGCAGTCTGAAGGCCTAACACATAGGATGCATTATCGTTAGCATCATTATTTTATGTTTCAAACAATTTTACAATGCAATAGGGTGCGTTAAGCATTTGAAAATGCATTAAGGATGTATTAACGAAAAAGCAAGCATCAAATAACGCATTGCGATGAGTTCGATTATTTTCTTTATCTGAGCTAATAAAAGGCAATGTTTGCACTAAAACTTTGACTAAGTATAGATTATTATTTTCCCATTCAATAGTAACTACATTTGTTTTTATAATTTATTTTAAAAGTCATATTTGTGACGCAACAGTGCATATATTTTTATTTTCGAATGATTGTTTTGCGTCAACGAATGTTTCTATGTGAGTCGAAATGCATTACATGTTAACGCATCGTTAACGCATCGTTAATGCAACGTTAATGCATTTTGGTAATGACGCAACGATGCGTTAACGATGCTGCAAGTGTTAACGCATCCTATGTGTTCAGACATTGAGAGTGCAGAGCCATGTGCATGGGCCGTCGAAACTTTCAATTAAAACATTCATTGTTCTAAGCCAAGATACACGAGTCCATAGATTATAATGCTGATTATACAGTGCAACTGTGGAGGTGAGTAGATTCTTGTGACGCACTTGCTAAGCACAAGAGAAGAATTCTCCCTTCTACTCCATCGTTCCCCATACGGAAATTATGAAAAAGCATGGAGAGATGTGGAGATTTTAGATACATAATATTGCGTTTACAGCGCGTTAAAAGATCCAATAGCACACAAGTTATTGAGGGGAACAAATGGGCAAGTTGTATTTAAGTATGAATAACAAGTATAATACATCACTTCAAACTTATTTGTAAAAGGACAAAATATTCGTAGCCTAAATTGTAACATTCATTTCTGCTTATTTCGATTATTAAGTAGATATACACAACACAGATTGATTAGATATTCATACATTGAAAGAGGAAGGAAAATATGATATTCGGTTTTAATTGATCAAATGTTTATAATTTAAACAAGATTAATGTTTTTCTTTTGTCAAACATTTTAACACTCGAGGTTATGTTTGTTTTAAGATCATTTTTTGAATTATTCCAATCTGCAGTGATGAACCACACACTTCTACTTGATTAGTGAATTCCCTGCAATAAATGAATAGGAAAAAAGAGCATTAGCAATTCAAATGTATGTACAAATGTATATACATTGGTTTCTGATAAAAATACAAACATTCTTATTGCTTTCCTTTTTTTGTCGTCTTAAACTGAATCGACGTTTGAGCCGCTATATAAGACATTGGCAAAAATGGCATTTATTTAGTTTGAATTTACGGTTATTAGATTCACTCTTTGCATAAACGAGGGTAAAAAGGTATGTTTGAAATAGTTTCAGCACAATGTTTTTTGCATCTAATACAAGCATTTCACAAAATTTATTTATTTTCGCAATCCTGTCTTTGATAACTTTTAACTTATATAATTAGACCTTGGACGCATCAACACTTCCCCAAACACTCGGCATATTTGCCTTCGCATATATCTAAGCATGCCCACTGTTCTTGGACGTCAAGACCAAGCAGTCATTTCTTAACAATAAAAGGTTAGATTTATATTTGAAGTTCTTAATGCACAAACCCGTTTACTTCGAAATCGTTGTTTTGGAGAAGAGCGCCTTTGAAAGTTGACGATTTTCTAGGCAAAGCATATATATTGCAAAAACAGGTTTAATGCAAAAGTCAGTTTTATGCACGATTCAGTTTATACATTTTTATATAAACAAAATATAGATTTTCCACATGTTAATTGCTAAAGACAGATTTTTGCACGACGCATATTGACATTGATTGGGTATGGCAATTTGCATGGGAATAACAAGTTTATTGCAAAATACTAGTTTGTGCACGTAAAACAGTGAACTTCACGGTCAAAATCGGTATTTCAAGGGTTTTCAAACACACATTTTCAATAAATGTTCATCGTGTGACCTTAATACTCATAAGAATGTTAGTTCACATATTTAAAATATCGGATGTGTTGTTACAAACATGTGTTTTATGTAAGCAGGTTTGTGCACTAAGTCCTTCATTTATCAACGGAAGTTTTGAAAGAGTTTTGAATTAAAATTTACAAATTTATCTCGATTGTATATATTGTAATATATTTACAGCGATGTAGATTCTTTATTCAATAGTTAACATATAAAGTATTGTTTCAAATATTTATTTCTATATATATTTGAAAAGTAATGTTTATGGTAAATTCATACTTACTGACATACTGCAAACCTTTTTTAGAGTCATCGTGACACGATAGTTCTGCCAAAATGCTCGCCACCATCAGGCAACTCTTTTGAAAGGACACATAAAACATAATTAGTTCACGGGTAAATATAAGCAAACAACTTGGTTTCGTGCTAAGTTATGCAGTTGCCTAACAACAAATTTAGTGCTCATTTGACCAACAAACAATCACATGAATTGATGTTTTTCTGACGGTTTAACTCTTAATAAAATGTTTTATTGTTGAACTATATTTGAATATTGATTGGTAGCAATCAACTTCAATTAAGGTTTCACGTTAAGAAATAAATCATTTACTTTCAAAAAAAACAAAATATAGAAAATATTTGTTCACTTATAAGTTTATGAAACTTACCAATGTTATGATGAAAACAACCTTCATTGTGTTAGCATATACAAATCCCAACATGAAATCTCGTATTACGTTGAGTTTTTTTCTGCGCTTAAAAGCACAGTCTAATGATTTTAAGAACATTTACCATTTTTATATGAAGACATAATGGCAGCATGATGACTGATTGTGAATATTAAAGTGCAAACGTGGTTATAAAATTAATGCTTGAAAACAAATTTAAAGAAAAAGAAAGACATTTGCGGCATAAACGTAACTTTTTTACTTTAATTGATTTATTACCAGATGTTACATGATACATAATTTATATAATACTCTAATATTATAGTGAACAATAATACAATTTGTGTGTTTGATACATTAAGTGAAAGAATAGTTTGAGGTGCCGATATTCCCTTGCAATCTTTAGGTCAACCGCAATGTTAGTGGAAAAGTCAATCAGAAATCATTGAAAGCACAGAAGAGTCATTTTAAAAAAGGGAATTCAATACTCAAATTCAGTATTATTAGTCGTTATTTGCTTCCGCGGAGCTAATTTTACTGATCTGAAACTGTTCACTTTAGTGCATCAGTACGGTTCTTTTGGAGCAAAATAAATCCAATAAATCTGCATCTTTAGAATGTATTTCTATCAAATACACAAATTTAGTACATTAAAATATATTCTAGTCATGTGCTTTTTATTTAAGCGTAGCATTTTTCTTTACCATGATTAATGAGATTTCATATGGAATGTTGTTATCTAGAAATGATTTGTCTACTTTTTTGTCAGGTATTAAGCATTCGTTTGAAAAAAAAATGTTAGGTACATCACTCTAATAATCTATTAAAGGACTTTTCAGCAAAGTATTCTAGCCAGGCCAAACAACGCGGCCTATAGTAACTCTATATTAGTATACATGTATTTAAGAATCCACTCTGAGATGAATTAATCGGAACTACACGTCTATCAGTTTTTTTGTAGTACCATAGTTAGCCAGGATGACTTATAATCATCAAAACCATAGAATTTATTATTCAGTGTGATTTCCGAGTGATAAAATTATCAGCGATACATTGTAACGTTAAATACATTTTACATAACAGAATGTGTGTAAATTTGTATTATCAATGTTTATTTTATTGAAGCGTTCGCATGTACTCATTTTTAAAAGTATCTAATTGTAGAACTATTATGGGATTAAAATTTTTTGAATACATGTATATGATTTTGCAATAAGAGTAACTGTTTTTGGAAATCAAATGTTTGAGAATATTAAAATCTAAAAACTAAATATTAAGTTAAAAATATTGTTATTGCTGAAAATGAACAGTTGAAAGGTTTGTTACTTCGATTGTTTTATTTGCATTTGTAAATTTACATGATGTCTGGAAATCCCATCCTTTGTACTTTCAGCCTCTGTAATTAAGAAGCAATAATTGCAACTGAAAGCTAAATATAATATTATAAAAAAAACAAGAACTTATATCAAAAATTAGCATGTATGACTTGTTGTATATATTGATTCATATTGATTAAATGTATATATATATATATATATGTTTATCACACGAGAAAGTAACTTTTAATCGTAAAAGGGACCAATCCTGCCAATTGATTATGTTAGCAATACATTTGATTAATCGTTTTACCTAATCGCAATTTCCAAAACACTTTTCAAAACTCTCCTTGCAGTCGTTGTGGCAAGGAGGGTCTCCACCTTGCGCATTCGTGCAGTAATGACTATAAATGAAGTAAATAGAGCAGTTCTAGGCATCAAGATATGCAAGTCAAACATTAATATATCATATATCAATACATTGAAAATAGTTTTGATACCAATCGCAAATTGGTAGATATATGACATTAAGTGACACCATCCATAATTCAGGCGCTTCAAATCCCACATTTTTGCATATTTTGATGCTGAAAACTGAAGCACCTCTCTACTAACCACCAAACGGGTTTAAATGATGATTTTAGCTATATTGTTTTATTAGTGGTAACATACATTGCATAATAATTTAAATATATTAAACAAGTATTTTACAAGAAGCATTGCACATTGAGACCAATTCCAATACATTATTAAAAGATAACTGCCGAACAGAAAAAGTATTGCTCTAAATTTCAAAATATGTGATAAGGTGAACATACATGCAATGGCCTAATGTCTTGTAACAGACTTCATAACACAATGACTGCGCTCCAGTTCCCTGCAGCATCAGACAAACCTTTTCAAAAATGTGTATAGAATGATAAGGTTAATATGATATCGTTCAGGCATTAAGATATGTGTTGCATCTTTTATTCCTACGATAGAGTGACATACGGGGTGACATAATTGGACGTCACCCAGGCCCTTTTAATGCTGGTTTTAAGCAAGTCTCCACCCCATGTTTTTAAACGTGCATAACAAACTACATACCTCGGACCATCGAAAAATATGCGTTGAAACTGGTAACAAAGTATATAATCCAAAACAAAGGAGCAACAACTTTATTCCTTATCTTTTAAAACCTAACAATGCAATAATAATCACTTTTGATCAATTATTAAACATTTTACTCTAACGTGTGTTTAATTACAAGTTCCATTGCTCTTATGAATTTACG
>LQRL01175455.1:4057-16673 GCA_001703475.1 Hydroides elegans
CATTGTTTCCTAGTACTTTTCTATAGACTGTTAGGTTGAAATCAAAATGCTTCATCCCTTACCTATCGAAAATCTTATACGTCACTCGATTAACCCTGATATGGCTATACGGCTCTCTATTATGTGGGGAGATTTCACTGAAGTCTATTCAACTTTGTGTTTACTTTTTGTTCAATACACACATGTCTCAATTTTCTGGGGAGAGGGTAATATCACAAGGCGCTCACATTGGGAGTCCCCTTTTCGACACCAGCAATCGTAAATTATAATTTAAGATAAAATCAGAAATTAATTTTAGACACTTAAATGGAATTTTCTATAGAAAAATGGCTGATCTATCCCTTTGACTTAACGTCGACTAGAAGTAAGTTCAAAATAAAATAATATGAGGCACATAACCTTTGGTGCAAGACTTTTGTTGACTGCCTTATATAGTTAGGTATACTCTAGACTAAATACACGCTCTTAAATATTTAAACGATTGAATTTGATTAATTTTGAAATTACACATTGAATAAATTCACATAAATCTAAAATTCGAAGCCAAATTACTCGTAAAAATACTTTTGACAGTTTGAAAATAAATAAACAAACGAAGCATGACGAATAGATCAAATCATTACAAATAATTAATATTAGAGTACCTAAGAGCACGTATTCAATATATTGCTAATATCATTTCAAAAATTTAAAGACATATATCTATTTATCACTATCACAAACACGCTGTAATCGATTCAAGGAATTTGAATACCAAGGTGACCCGCCTCTTCAATAACTATCCACTGCCTCAATCATAAATTAACAAATTCAGTAAAAACTCAGAAATTTATATTGGTCATTGTGGCTATACATGCATTTGTAGAACATGTTATTATTAGAATCCCATATGAATATAAATGCTTAAGAGATTACGGAAACAACCACAATGTTCAATATCCCAATTTTCACAGAAAATTCCATAGACACTTTGTTAAAAGAACGACCAATAAATACACAAATTAACAGAGATACACCCTCGATTCGAGATTTTATCAGACTTATGCATACAGATCGATACACAGCCGGACTAACGGGTAATAATAGTACGCATCAATACCTATAAAGGAATCTCATCAGTCCAAATACTAATAGCTTCCGTGGCATATCATCCCCTTTTCCTCCCTCACCCATGATCCCTCTCATGATTCATACAACGCAATTTTCTTGCGTATTGGTTCGCGACAAATGTGACACAGTTTTAGGCCAGCGGCGCAATTCTTGCAAGCACTGTGGCCACAGAGAAAGGCCGTGGTTCGCCGTCGCTCCATGCAAATCGAACAGTTGATCGTATCTTCCATTGTTGCCAGCTGGTCTTCTAATTCGCGTAGACGCTGTTCGGGAGTGTCTCGTCTTGACAGTGATATCGCTCTCTTGTCTGATGAAGAAAAGAAAGGGGGTCATGTAGGCACAAGTATTCATTTTAATCCAAAATCTAAATTATCTGAAGACAATGAGCACATTACTTTATATAAGAAAACCAGTGTAAACAAGTCATATCGAGATTTCGGGAGAAAAAAAAATGGACGACGCATAATATTTTTAAAGGAAACAATTAGGAAATCCTGAAAAATATCTTAAAACATATCCTACCTGGACCGAATTTCTGTTCAATTTTAGCCTGACACTGTAAGCACTTCTTCATCTTTGCACAACAATCCATGCAAACGATAGCGTGGCCGCAGGGTTGGAAAGTGACGCAAGCGAACTCTTCATCACATACGATGCAATCAATTGCTGGGGTCTGCAATACAAAAACGGATTGAAAGATTAAATCGAATAGGCATACATAGAAAAAGCCACCTCTTCGAGGAAGATAAGCATATTATGCATGTTTTTGTCAGCAATCAATTTATAAATTAAGCACAGTGATTGCTACATAATATCAAATGCAAATTTGAATCTCGCGTTTGCCTACTCCAGAAAAGAGTTTTTTAAACTTCAAAACCTTTGTTTTCTTCGCAAGGTTCATAATAAGCGACTGCAATATTATGTCCAACCTTAGTGACCAAGTTTACATTTGCTTTTAAAAATCTTATTAGACACATTAAAGTTATAAATAAGTTCAATGCGTTAACATACCGGTTTGGCGGGTGACCTTGACTTTGTTGCTTTCTCTCCTTTATTATCACCACGTGACTTGTCTTTGTTCTTATTGGCTGAGGATGAGGTAGTGGAGGGCTTTTGTGACGATGGGTCTGTGTTGGGTGACACTTCTGGTAGGTAACGAGACCTAAGCAAAGATACATACTCAAAATAAACAATGGTACATTACAGCAACAGTTTTAAAGTTCAAAGTTATTTTTTCAAAGCATCGATTTTTTTTTCTTTTCAAACTTCATTTTAATTGTGTACAACCTTATGTTTTAAAATCCGATTAGCTCATGAAGTGCTTATGCAGACAATAAAGATACTATTCAACGGTCAATAATGCTCTCATTTCAACTTGATTTACACATCACTTGATCTTTTTTTCTTTTTTTTTAATATTACACAACTTAGAAACCCTCTCACTTGGCATATCGCTTAAGCATTTCTTTTATAGGTTCGGGTCGACTAGGAACTTCAAAAGGCGTGTGGGACTGTTGATTCTTGACTGTTGAATCGGCGCCCGTCTGCAGCATGAAACAGGCCATGGCCAGGCCAGGCCACTCTGAGAGGCCCGAACTCGTTAACTGTGAGTAGATCTAGCAACAGAGAATAAAGTAAGTATTATATCGCTGAACATAAAAGCAATGGACAAATATCAAGTTTGCGTGTTTTATTGTTATATGGATTTTAAGGCGCGTAAAACTAAATTAAAATTTTAAATAAAACAATCTTGGAGCTCTAAGACCACTTGCATACTTTTACGTTTTTAAAAGACTGTCCTCAATTATCTCTTTACATACAATATGTACCAACCACTTATATATTGACTCCCATACTATTCCATTTTTATAGCTACATTACTCTACCTGGGCTATAGTGGGTGACATGATCATAGTGGGTCGGGGCACTTTAGTTTGCAGGATGGAGTCTTTCAAGGCTTGGTGCAACGCTGTATCTCCTTCCTCGTCTACTACGTCCAGCGAAGCACCTGTTACCAATTAGAAATCAATTAGAAATCAATTAGAAATCAATTAGAAATCAATTAGAAGCAATGACCGGTTAGCAAGTAAAGGGCTGCTGCATGTATTATTATAATCTAACATTTCTAACATCAAAACAAAACAGAAACGAACAAATCAGTTGGTCGAAGAGCATAATTGTTTTATACATTTTACTAAATCAACGGAAGAATTTGATTATATGCCCATACAAATGTAGTTTTTTGTCTATGGCAGTGGAAACTCCTCCATAAATTTACGTTCTTCAACATGAAAAAACAATGCTTTTGTCGCAAATACAATCTAAACACGTCAGCTTGCCTGATTTTATTAACAACTCGACTATGTGTGTATGGGCCTGCGACACGGCCAAAAAGAGCGGCGTCTGTTGACGATGATTCTTGATCTCCATATCGGCGCGACCCTAGCAAACAGAAACATTGGATGGCGTTTAAATATATGCTTCATCTTAGGTAGGATATACGGTGCATATTTTCTGAACAAACCTTAAATGACCGGACCGATTAAAAGAATGAACTCATGTGGTCGATTGTGCGAATGACATGAAGTTAAACGTCAACGGTCTGACTGTATTGATAATCGCTGACAAAATCACGTTACAAATTGCAAATGTCCATTAATCATTTCAATATTCCTAGTGATGAAAAATCGTTAAAGTTATAATACAATAACATAATCCATGTACACTATTAGGCTTCAATCTGTATACGCCAACCTACCACTGCGAGAAGAGCGACAACCACTTCGAGATGACCGTTGAGTGCAGCGAGATGCAGCGCAGAAAACCCGTCTTCTTTGCGCATGTCCACAATATCACGTGATTGAAGCAGAATTTTGTGTGTTGCGCTGTAAACAAAACATATTCATCTAAAAGATTAATAAAATAACTATATACAGTACATACATCTTACGCAATATTCATGAGATAAACCAGAAATGTTGCTTTATGCGGAAAAATCTACTGAGCATTTTAAAACCTTTTTTATTCTAAATGGGAACGTTAAATAATTATTCGTTGCTCTTAATTACAGGACAATTAAGCAATCAAGTTGCGATGCTAAAGATACAATTAAATGCAACAATCCACGTACTAATGGTTGCCCTTGAGAGCCGCATGCTGCAGCACGTTGAATCCGCGCTTGTTTTTGCGCGTAAGGTCGCTGGCCGGGTACGCGAGCAACATGTCAACGATGGCGCGCTTGTCTTTGCCCACGGCGTCGTGCAGCGCTGTGTCACCGTACAAGTCCTGAAAAATATTAGGGTGCGACGATTTTAATTATGAATTGAGGAAGCATGGCGAGTCAAACCGAGTAGAGTGGTTTAAAGGAAAAGTGGACGTTGAAAATAACTTCATTTACTTCAACCTTAATTTCCTTTATCATTTCCACGTAAGTTTTCAACAATTATCATACATAGATGTTTTCATATTTCCATTGAGATACCATTCATATTCAACTACAATGCATCTCTTTTGCAAGAAAGACACAATTGATAAATCATTAAATTTGTATTATATTGCAATTTTAAAGTTTCGATACCAATGTATAATTCTTTACCTGGACATTGGGATCACAGTTATAAGCGAGAAGATGCTCCACACATTTGGCGTGCAGTTTGTTTACAGCTACGTGCAGAGGTGTACAGCCACTTGTGTTGGTGAGGTCGAGGGCGGCGCCCCGCGACACGAGAAATTCAGTGATTTCCGGTTTGTTACTGTAAATATATCGAAACCAGGTTTATTTACGTCGTTTCTCAACCTTAGTTGTTTTGAATAATTGACATTTTGGATAACTATACATATTTCTTATGTCAATGAGACAATTTAGAAGCGATTTTTGTCAAGTAAGTTTGGCAAATCATACAATTCATTGATTATGCGTGGAAAATGAAATGCCCACAGGAAACCGCTTGGAAACGCAAACATAGCGTGGAATAATGCAATGCAGTATCGGCAAAATTAACCGATTTGCGCTTTTGGAGGAAATTGCCTAGTATGACAAAAGACCTCCATAGCAACAAGTCCTTAGCAACACTGACCCGAACGTGGAATAATGCAATGCCGTATCCCCATCGGCATCCTGCAGCTGAAGGTTGGCGCCCGCATCGAGCAGCGCGGCCACGATGTCGCCGTAGCCTTGATGACTCGCTACTTGTAAAGCTGTCTTGCCCTGGCTCGTCTCGTCCACCTAAGGGTTGGAGTATAAACGTAATTATACAATTGTAAATATCATTATGGCTTTTTTGAGTGCATAATGGAACTTCTTAGTACAGAGGGACTGAAACAACATGGAATGGCAGTTGTGCCGCCGTACATTGGTGACTCGCAACTTGCAGCGCCGTTTTGCCGGGGCTCGTCTCGTCCACCTATATGAAGGGATATTTTAATTATATACGTGTACTCTTTCTGGGAAGGTTTTTTTTTTATCTGCAAATACATTTTATGTGTCACTGATACTATTAGTTTAAGTTTCGCACACATAAGATCCTTCAGTTAGGAAAATAATATTTTACGACAAAGCCATTCACAACGTACTTTTACGAGACTATATATTGATTAATAACTTAAATTAGTCCCCTTTGAATTCAGAAATTTAATGTTAACCGTTTAGTTCTTTGTTCCTTAATTCACGGACGTGATTTTACAGGTTTGCCTATATCTGTGCGATGCCTAACAGATTTCAGACATCACCATAACCTCAAGCACCACCCTATCTTCCACTTACAATATCTGGGCTTTGCGCGAGGATGTCCTGCACCTCGTTCGTCTGGCCCTGCGCCGCCGCTTTCACGAGGCGATCGACGGCACTGGGACCCACCGTCATCTGAGACAGGTACTCAGTCACCGAAGCTTAAAAACATAAATTTGTCATTGCTTAAAGGGAAACAATATTTTATCGAAGATTATTGCACTTATTGTGAAATCGAAAAACAAATTTGCTGTTTTTGCTTTGTATTTTAGGAGATTAAGACAACTGTTGAGATCATTCCTCTTGTTTTTGTACTTTTTCATGAAATATAGTGTAAACATCTAACAAAACCTTTATGATCATTCAACTTTTACTTCAAAATTCCTCTCACCAGATGGATCCTCTCGCTTGGGTCCCTTATCATCTGCTTCATGTGTCGTGTTCTTATTCTCGGGCGGCGGTGCCGGGTTGTGACGCACGAGGGCGCAACTCACGGGATTAATGGTCCACACGTGCTTGCCGACGGTGATGCGTAAGTCGCCATCTACGTAGACCTTTTGGACGCGACCGGTGCGACCCAGGATCTGTTGGGACAACAAAGAATATGTATTTAGTTGACATAGCACAGCAGGATCAGGTTTCTAAAATACGGCGTAGAATTTCTGTATATGTTAATATTGAGTTCATACAACTTTTAATAAAAGGAGTTCTCATTAACATGTTCTCTTTTCCACAGAAAGATATGTTTAGAGTATCTTTTATTAAATGAGTAACAAATATTTAATACCATTAATAGGTATGCTGATTATACAAGGTACCTACCATACAGTGGAACAGACAGACGGAAACGTTGAAACCTATAATATATAGCTTGGTTACACTAGGGATAACAAGACTATCCAGGGACAGTATCACTGCTTGGGTCAATTATGGTATCTGTTCATCTTCGCCTTGAGAATAAGTAAGATGACATATATCATAAACATAATTTTGTTACGATTGCAGGAGCGTTCTGGATACATATTTTCTCTAATGAGAATTCGCTACCGCAAATTCAGACTAAATTGGCTTATTTATAAGGTTGAACGATTTTTGGTCTTAAATTTCGAAAACAAAAAATGACAATTTTATTTCTTTCTCTGATTAAGATCGATGAATTAGAACAATTATTCCTACCAACTATTAAACATAATCTCTTACCGTTCGCATGCTATCTGTCCATTCACCATGACCCGTCTGCAGTGCTCTGACCTTGGCAAGGTCATCGGACACTTTTACATGGTCGCCAACCGCAAAATACTGCACCTGAAATTGTATTGAACCCTGAAATACTCGGATCGAATATCAATTGGTAAGAAACCGTAGGGGAATACTCGCTCACGGATACACATTTTCAGTAGAGGGTCCAAGGTTATGTAATACAAATGCTGCATTGCTTGTGTGTGCAGTATTTGAATTGAGCAATATAACCGAGAGGTCAAAGTACACACATAGAACATAGTAAGAAGGGTAGTGAAAACACAGCTTTAAAGCTTTATAAAAAAAATCATTTAAAGGGATTACATGACAAAAATGTCCTAAATATATTGATTTTAACATAAAAAATCGAACAACCCTTGGTTAACCAAAATGGAATAAATTTTGGATTATCAATACCAAAGACAAAGAAAAATGATAGGACAAAATGTGGTTCATCAGGGATGTACCTTTACTGACAACTAAGGTTGCGCGCGACCTTCCGAAAAACGTAAGCTTTTTTGTACAAAATCCGCTCACATCCCTGATATAATTAGTTGATGTATAAAAGTTTCATTTATAAAAAGGTCGCGCGACCTTCGTTTTGGCCGCGCGACCTTTTTATAAATGAAACTTTTATACATCAACTAATTTATCAGGGATGTGAGCGGATTTTGTACAAAAAAGCTTACTTTTTTGGATCGAAAACCGGTATAGCATATTATATGTTACAAGCGTCGATTTCCTTAAAATGAAACTATTTAGGTTAAGGGAAACAACATATGAATTGCTCATGGCTCAAGCGATATAGGCACTAGCCACCAAATATTTTGAGATTATGTCGGGAACCCATTGAAAAGTTAGTTGAGAAGATAATTTCAGGATTTTTAAGTGACTCATTTCGACCTAAATCCCATTGCTACTGAATAACATTATGTCGTAAAAGCCACTGACATAACCAATGAATAAAGCTGTTTTCAGATTTAATTTAAATAATCGATAGTCGCGCGGCCGAAATGACGGTCGCATATGCGACCGCACGACCCCTTAGGTACACCCCTGATTCATCTTAATACAAGATCATCAAAACAAGAATCTGTTTTCTGAAAGCTACTTTAAAGTCACAGGATATGTAACTTAAAGCCGTAAATGATTTTGAAAAAAATATATGAATGATCTGGAAAACGCGAGGCTATAATAAAATGTGTATTGCCGGGAATTTATGGAAAATGTCCTGATGAACTTCATTGAAGTTGATAACCTTTTTTATTAACATAACGTGGATATAATTGTAATTAATATAACCAATAACCATATTTTGGCCAGATTGAAAAAATATATATATATAATATTCAAATCGAATAGGATCATCACGGGTGCGGGTAATAAACCGGTGCGGGATATACACCGGTAATTACGTTATGTAGCATAACTCAAATATGGATAATGGAATTCATATTTTTTATTAATTCTGTAGGAAAATATGAGAGTGAATTTTGCCCAGAATTACAGGGGTGTACCTTAACCTAATATCGACGGTCGCGCTTTCGCGACCGTCGATTTTAGGTTAAGGTACACCCCTGTAATTCTGAGCAAAATTCAACACTCAACCAACACTCGCGCCAACACTTGCGCGCCAAATCAACACTCGCGCGAGCAAAATGACACTCGCGCGCGATATTCAAGTAGACCAATTACATGTTTAATGCAAGCGCCGAAGGCGCGAGCGCTAATATATGGGTACTTTAAATGTATTTGCCCAGTGCATATTTCAATCAAGGCGACATTCGCAATAGCGCGAGTGTCGTCTAAACCGACATTCGCGCTGACGAAACGATAGTCGCATGCGCGACCGCTAAGTTGCACCCCTGGAATTATACATTAACCGTAAACAACGGTTTTTCGTTGTCAAGTTAGTCAATATCGAATATTTGGAACTTCGTTACCTTTTTTTTTTCAATAATATTGAAGCATATGTAAAAAAAAGTGTATGAATGACATTTAATAAACAGGAACACATTTTATAAGGATGTATAATTAAAAGTAAATTGTTGTAAGAAAAATCCTTATTTAGATATAAACGTATGTCTGATGCATATATGCTGCATGCGGAAGCTTGAATCGCTGAACCCACTTAGACCGTGGCGACACCTATTGAGCAATTTGCTCAACAGCCCCTACGGTATCTAATTGGTATATTACTGCAGAACTTCAAAGGAAATATTACTTAAAGCAATTTATACATCCTAGTATCAAGTCTAAAGTTCAACAGATATATACATGTAACTAGAAAATCAGAAACTTTTGTGTTGCTCGGGGATAGTGCTTTTAATATTCCAATATGGAACCTCTCTCATTTTTCTCGCAACATCAGCTACGAAGACTCAACGTGTGGATCTACTTGTCATTGGGTGAGTATACTCACACTGACGAGTGTGCGAAATTCGATGCTTTCAATTGCTCTGACGCGTGCGCTTTCTTTGATGTGTTCACTTACTTTGGTGAGTGCGCCCGTGAAGAACGTCCAGCGGTTGCTGCAGCCGTCAAACTGCACCCGCACGTCACCTTTGTCCGTAATGCGATGTACGTAGCCAACTTTCCCAATGTACTACAGTTCAAATAAGAAATAGATGTTATATGGTGAGATTGTTAGCGAGAGTGTGACATAATCAGGAACGATTAATGCTTATTATATATGGGAACATATTTACTTCCAGTCGAAAATGATCAGCCAAAAGAAAAAGAGGAATTCATAAATCCAAACATTTGTTCCAATTTCTTTAGTCCAGAACCTAAAATACGTCACTCGGTCCTTAATTTATTGTTATTATGAAAATATCTAAGCGTAACTGATTATCACCTGAGCCATACGCTGGTTCCAGCCCCCGTGTCCCTCCTGCATCGTTTTCAACCTTGCCACGTCTAAATCCACACGCACGCGGTCTCCCACTTTGAACTCATTGTGCACGTTGATGGGCTGCTGAACCTCGATCTCCTGACCTGTAAAGGACATGTTAAATGACGTTTTTGTTATTTCAATCAAACGAAATTCATATATGTGCATCATCTTATTATATACAGTATTTGCGTTCCACAGCATTTTCTACCATCATATCATATAATTTTCATAGTGTCGAAAACGTTTGGTTTACATTGTTACCAGGCAAAATTAACAATCGGTTGAAACATTCAGCCAAGCACAAACGCTAGGGAAAGGCTGTTCAAAGTTGTGACTCAGACGCTATATCTTTGTCCAAAATAACACAATATTGTAACCTATATGCTACATGTTACATGCACGCTATATGTACCGAGCACTGGCAGATGATCCCTATAAAAATAGCCTCCCGGAGCCGATTCGATACACTTCAGATCCACTTTGCCTTTATGTCCCAGTCTGTAGACATTGGTGATGCCCGCTTGCCACGCGATGTTCGCCACACTGCGACCAGATTCATTGTCCCAGCCGCGCAGGTCCAGGACTGTGCCGCGTCGACCATCACCGCCTGCGAGGGGGTGAACAATGATGGTTTTACAGTTAAGTGCAATTGTATAAAAGGAACGCTACATTTGAACGCTACATTTAAACATTTGTCTACGTATGGCCCTTTGGTATCTTAAACCATGAGCATTTTTTGCAGTTTCATAAATTAAATACGGCAGTCACATCGTTCATAAATATAGATAAAAGTAGTATTAATGCATTGTGATAAACTCTGAATGTTTTAACGAATACAAGTTTAAATTTATTCAATCGTCAAAGTTGTAATGTACTTACCATCCTGGTTTCCCCAGTCCCAGTCCGGACCTCTGACAACTATAGCGTTTCTGAAAATGCCTTTGGCTTGTGTTTTCACTGCTCCCGACCGCTTTTCCACTTTTACTCTGCGAATAAAAAGACATATATAATGATTTTGGTTCATTTCATACCAATTAATTTTGAGTTCAATCAATCACGATTTTAACGTGAGAGAACTTAATATTGTCGGACGAAACGATAATGCAGTGTAAATGAAAACCCGAGATAACTCATCATAATGGAAAGAGAAACGCAGAGGGCGATTAAGACTGCTAAAATTCATTAGGTGCATGAGAGGGAAAGAGAGTGAAAGTGAAAGAGAGAGAGAGAGAGAGAGAGAGAGAGAGAGAGAGAGACAGAGACAGAGAGACAGAGGGAGAGAGAGAGAGAGACAGAGAGACAGACACGTAGACAGAGTTGCTAAAAAAATCCGGGATATACCAAATGAGGTTATGAGGACCAAACTACAAATATGATTTGACAGGATCAGTTCCGTGATCATAAGAGATTGCTTACCCTAACGAATCCGGCGACAGGAATCGCGTGAACGTATGCGTCAGATCATGCTCGCCCGCCATGTAGCACGTGTGACACAGATCAAAGTCATGGCACGTGGCGCATTTCCAGCGCATGCCCATCACGCCCTGATTGCCGCACGCATCGCACGCGATTTGATGGTGCTTTACACCTTTTTGGGGGAGAAAAAAATATTGGATTTGTTTAGCTTATTACAACAAATGATATAAGTGGATTGTGCTTTGAGGAAGAAAATACAATATTGCTTTATAACTAACTTTAACGACTGTACGTGATAAAGAATATGGTTCGGACCCATGCAAGATATCAAAGTCATGGATACATTATACTTTTTTTTTATATACCTGAGTCAACTCATCAACAACTCATGCATGTGATAATATAAATCAGCGAATAATCTGATATCGTAACGTGAATGGAAACAGAACCATATCAACATGCAATAAACATATCTGTCATATCAAATATAATATTTTTAGAAGTCAATACATTACCCGTTGGTGCCGTGTCATAGACTCGCAGATCATACGCAGACTGGTATCCTACTCGATAATTGGTGCGGAAGCCGTTATCCCAATGCACAACCGCCGTCTTATCGGGCGTGTTATTATTTCCGGGCTTGCCGATCTCCACTACTGTTCCTAAATGACCTTCTCCTGTAAGAAGGAAGGTTAGTACATAAAAATCTTTATATCAGTGAAATTCCGAAACGCTAAAAATTGACATTTATCCTTTTATTATTAACTTTTGAACAGCTTACCGGTAATAACTCTTTAACATGCTTTTTTTTATGGCCCGCCTGACTATAGTCAGAGGGCCATATAGGTTTTGCCCTGTCCGTGCGTGCATTTTCTGTTTTCACCGGAAATGGTATCTATGGGTATCAAAACGACTTTTGGTATAATTGAAAGTTCTGAGTTCGAGGTGGTGTCCGTCCGTCCGTCCGTCCGTCCGTCCGGCGTCCGTCCGTCCGTCCGTCCGTCCGACGTACGCAAAATCTTGTGTAATGAACTTGTCCTAGGGTTTTCAACCAATCAACCTGAAACCTTTTGGAATCGATTATATATATATTGAAGATGTGTACCTCCCCTTTTGACCGACCTGGCTTTTCCGGTTCGGCCCCGGGGGGTCTTAGAACATAGCCCCACCCTCAGAATTTCACAGATATATGCTATGTTTTGTGTAATGAACTCGTCCTAGGGTTTACA
>LQRL01175463.1:0-12379 GCA_001703475.1 Hydroides elegans
CTGTCGCTACAGGCAACAGCTGTCACGTGGCGTCCAGAGGGGTCGATCTGTAAACAGGCGCCCTGGCTGTGGTGTCGGATGCGCTGGGACTGCAATACGGATGAGAAGGATATGTGAATTCATATGTGGATCATTCACATACTTAATTTATATAATATATAATATATAATAGAAGGGGTAATCAGCTTTTGAGTCATGATCAGTTTTTGGGTCACTAATAGGAAAAAATATGAAATATACTTATCTAACGTAACAAATGAAATCATGAACATGCTTAAGTGTTATTTTTTTTTGTGTTTGTAAAAAAGGTTTGTAAATGCTGTCTCTGTAACAAATAGTAAGTGACCCAAAAACTGGTTTGGGATGACTCAATAACTGATTAACACTTCTAGTTGATTTTGTGTTACCAGTCAAGCTGTTGTATGACTGCAACTAATAAGCATGTGTGAAGTTTGAGTTACACTTTTCAGTTTGTAATGAAAATGTATTGCATACTTTACTTGCAATGGATATTTGAGTATATGTTGATTGATTTTACTGATTCCAATAATAACTATCTACAGAATGGACTACCGTGACGCATTTCAATTTTGATGAATTTCAAAAGGATATAGGCACACACAAAAGGCAAAATCATTTTTTTCTTATTTCAAATATAATTTTTTGCAGCCATTCCTTATTTTCTTGCGTGGCCATGCGCAATAATTATATTATATAACACGACTACATCTTACTTGTTCATACTGCCAAGCATCCGTGACATCTGAACACGCCTTCAGTTCAAGCTCCTTGTTCGCTTTGATATACAGGCAGTTAAGGTCGATTCGAAGCTTCTGACTTTCTGCCTCCAATATGAAAACCTACCAAGTGAGAGGAGTTATCCTAAATATACATAAAGCACTTAAAGTGTTCGGTTTATGATGCATGCATGCAATGTTGCAAACATACAGTAAAAACCACTCCTAAATGGACAATCGTATGCAAAATCTTTCGCGTCAAAATTTGCGGTTGTGCGTAGCAATTTCTTCGTTTATTCGTGTATCGGTTGTCCGTTTATTCGGTTATTCATTTATTCGTGTAAAAATATGTTTATTCTCTTATCGATAACATATTCGATTAAGATGCTTATATTCCTGCGCAAGATTCTCATCCCGGTCGACACCTAATACAATTTAAGTGATTATATCCGCATAGTAAAGTGCCCCCCCCCTTCCTAAAACCTCTATGTACTCGCTTAAGCTCATTAACAGTGTCATTTTTTCAACAGGCTTAGATACTTTATTCAAATTGAATATATAATATCTAATCTCCAATTAATTGCCAATGTGTCAATTAATATTATTGAAAGAAGTAGACAGAAATACATTACACTTAGTTCAGTCATTCCATTTAGTCAATATATTGGGGGTTCAATATCATATTAAATGAGTAGTTTCCGTCATGCTTACACGAGGTGAGTTTTGAATTTTAAAAAGAAGGACATTATTGCTATGATTTGGAATACATTTTTATACATCATCTCACAAGCGGGATTGGATATGGCACTGATCAATGACCGCATGCTTTCCTATTTATACCCTTCATATCGTTTGTTCGGTTGTTCGGTTGTACGTTTATTCGGTTGTTCGTTTATTCGGTTGTTCGGTTATGCGTGTCAAATGTTTCGTTTATTCGTGTTCGTTTATTCGGTTATTCGTGTTCGTTTGTTCGTTTATTTGTATCAGATGTCCAATTAGGAGTGGTTTTGACTGTAGCACCATTTTAATTGTACCTGCTTTAAAGATGGAGTAAAGAGCAGAGCCAAAATATTATAAATTTTTGAAACCATAAAATTAAAAAAATACACACATTTATTAATGGTTTATTTTTATGTGACTTTTAACACAGAATTTATTTGATTTATTGTGACCCGCATACATGTTGAGGGATGGAGTCGATGGTTTTGGGGAAGGATTTGATTTGGCTGATATGGGACATACACCTACCAAGTATTTGTCGTACATGTCGCATCTCTTAGCGGCCAGCGGCACATGGCCTCCATTGTCGTGACTCTTGTGGTAGTTGGCGAACAGGCACACGTTCAGACCGTGCTCCTCTCGTGTTGTCGCACGCACCTGCAAAATGTTGAGGAACAGAATATCATGATAATACTTCATATGTGTAGGGTAATACACTGTCCACTCCTTACACTTTACGTTATTCAAACATCCTTTTCGTTTTTAATCGAACCGTCGAGGGCCGGTTCAGCATTTTACCGCCCCGTCGTACGCGTTCTTATCATTTCTCTTTAGACTATTTATCAGGCATGCGATTTATTTTGCTCCGAGCTGCTTGGTTTAAATTAAGTGATTCCGTGCAGAAATGTGTTAACTTGAATATTGTCAAAAGAGAAAAACAATGTTAAACGTTATTGTCTTTACATAAATGCTTACATATAATGATAAGCGAGTGATTTCGATCGTTTGTTTTAAAATGGTATGACGTTTTTCGTATATGGTAAACGGTTGAAATCTATTCCGATTACTTCGAACGTCCAATAACAGTTTCACCCTTTTCATCATAAGTCCTTACCATTCCGAATGCACTGTAACTAAGGGGAAACCACCGCTCCGGAGCCACTCTCTGTAGATAAGATTCAAAACTACCACATTGCAACCGATCTCGAAGAAGTTTCCTATCAGTCACGTCACCGACGTCTATCTGAATAAGTGAAAGGAATGATAAATAAAACACGTGATATGTTTTAACTTAGGAAGACGGGGGCTTTTGATATTTAAATAGTGAAACTAAAATGAAAGAAATTATATTATAAAAAAATGATTTAACAATGTACTTTAGGTGTTGCCAAAAATTATTGACATAAAGGTAAGAATGTGGTGAAAGTTTTTATTAAGACAAAATTTCTTTTGTTTTCCCTACCAGTTGTAATGAGATAATATCCAATGCTTTGTTAGTTTGTTTCCAATGCTATGAAAAGAAGTTATGAATTCTATGATTACAAAATTAATCACATTCTTTGCTGAAAAAGAAACTTCTTTGCCATTGCGTGTCAAATGGTTACATTATAATATCAGCATACGTATTCATAATTAAAAAGACTTACGCCCTTGGGCTGCACGAAGCTGTAAAATAGATGTTTGTAATCGTCCATCCATACTTCTGCCACACGCATCCGGTTACGCATGATCGCTTTAAAAGATTGAACACTCATTTAAAAAAAAAAACAATTATGTTTATATCAAAAAGTCTGAATATATCAAAATACGAAAAACCATTCACAGTTTTTACTTGAAAATATTTGTTTTGAATGTTTCTGGTCAATTAAACATTATTTTAATTGTTTTAAATACTACAAATGAATCCTAATCCATCATTGTTTTTGCGGAAATCTTTATATAAACAAAACACAATCTCACCGTCTTGTGAATCCGACGATTCAGTGTAAGGAGTGCGCATTCGAAACACATGACCCACGTGACTACAGGGCATCTGCACTAACTGACCCCCGCACATCCAAATCTAGCAACGACGGAAATATAACGAAATTCATGGCTCAGTATAGGTTTTAATAAACTTCAAAATAAATTGACACAATGCAAATGATGCAATGGGAAAATTAGTTACTCCAATTTTATTCAGTTATAAAATGCTCCTTGAATCTACTTTAAAATCAATTATAAATTGACCTAATTATATCTGGTGGGTACAAAAAAACGTGGTTTTAATATGTATTTCAAATAGAAACATTGGATTTCACATCATGATAAATTATTAACAGTATTCGATTATTGTTATAGCTTGCAATTTGTTGAAAAAATCAGAATAACATATGTAGTTAGTTGAATAATCACTATTCAAGCCCGGCCTAATCAAAAACTAAAACTGAAAGCTGAAACGATACTGTTCTTGTGCTAGAGTCATTACAGTCAAAACCACTCCTAAGTAGACAGCTGACACGAACAACCGAATAAACGAACACGAATAACCGAAGAAACGAACACGAATAAACGAAACATTTGCTACGCATAAACGAACAACCGAACAACCGAATAAACGAACAACCGAACAACCGCACAACCGAACAACCGAATAAACGATATGAAGGGTATAAATAGGAAAGCAGGCGGTCAATAATCTTTTTTTGTTTTAAAAATGCCTCGACTATCATTGGAACTGCGAAAAGCTGCGATCCAATCTCGCTTGTGAGATTATGTATATAATGTATTCCAAATCACAGCAATAATGAGTTCAATATGTCCTTTTTCAAAATTCAAAACTCACCACCTGTAGGCATATGAGAAACCACTCGTTTAATATGATATCAAACCCCCAATATATTGGCTAAATAGAATGACTGAACTATGTGTAAAGTATTTCTGTCTACTACATTTCAATAATATAAAACTGACACGTTGGCAATTAATTGGAGATTAGATATTATATAATCAATTTGAATCAAGTATCTAAGCCTGTTGAAAAAATGACACTGTTTATGAGCTTAAGAGAGTACATATAGGTTTTAGGGGGGGGTCACTTTACTATGCAGACATCATCATGTAAATTACAAAAGGTGTCGACCAAGATGAGAATCTTGCGCAAGAATATTAGTATCTTAATCGCGAATATGTTATCAATAACAGACTGAACATATTTTATACGAATAACCGAATAAACGAACAACCGAATAAACGAACAACCGAATAAACGAACAACCGAACAACCGAACAACCGATAACCGAATAAACGAAAAAATCACTACGCATAACCGCAAATTTTGACGCGAAAGATTTTGCCTACGATAGTCTACTTAGGAGTGGTTTTTACTGTATATACATGTTTGGAATACTACATGTATGGCAATTTATCAAACTATAGTAATTAGCAGTTATATTTTTATTTACCTTAAATGACAGTTCCAGATTCTCAGCACCGTAGAGTCTGAGTTCCGGATCATAATAACCAAGTCTTCTGAAGAAATCCCGATGAATGGTGAACAATCCCCCGGCCATCGTGGCAGACCTGCGTATGGATTTTCTTTAACTGGATCATTTCGCTCAATCTAATGCATATGTGTTGGAACATATAATTCATAATAATTTCTAGCAATTTTAGAATTAATTCCATCCCATTTGGCACTAAGCCACACATTTCGATTTGCTTTTTACTATATCATAGAAGAACTATAGCCTCTACGGTACCATGGGGTAACATTTTATTTTAAATATCACGTCCTTTAACCATTTAAATATATTTCCTAACCGATGTTCCTATTTCGTCAACGCAATAACGACCCCATTCATACCTTGTTGCACTGAGCGGTGTCGCCTTCCGCCTATACTCAGCATTCGACGTATACAGCCAATCAAAATTGAGCATCCACGTAAACGTTCCTACGGCTGCAGTGGCGCCAGAATATACGTTGTGTTGAAATGTCTCGTAGTGGATTTGGTCGATGACGGGCATAGCAACCGTTGTTGCGTTGCGGGCCACTTGGTCTAACAATGGCTCTATCCAACCTACAATTTAAAAGGGCCGATATCCAACAATCATAAAGTTACAGATTCATGTATGCATTCGATATAATATTGGGCTACTTGATTTAGCTTTGGCTCTATCCAACCTGGAAAAAAGGTTAGCTTTTTCAATTCAATGGACGAATTGTATTTTGTTCATTTTGGAAAGGTTATTGTCCGAGACTTTATTGCAGGATACAATTCGCATAAGTAAAATACCTTGCACTCATTCGCAATGTCCACTACAATAGTTCCTAACCCTAAAACCGCATCTCTCGCACACAAATTAAAAACTAAAAACACATGCAATGAAAAACCATTAATAGCACAAACCTTGCACACATTCGCAATGCGCATCAAGGAACGTGATCGTCTCTCCTGTCACAAACTGGATTCCGTATAGACGCGCCTGGATCAGACCGTGTCTGCTTGCCGTGCGCCGCAAGAGCACTTTGGCTCTTAGGTGGTGAGCTATGTACCACTCGAGTGGAGCCTGAACCTCGTCTACAAAATTTGAATTTTCAAGGTTTTAATATATATGGACTTCAGGATATCGCCTTAGGCCGCGTTCACGCAAACGAAAAAAAATCGGAAAAAAGCACGAAACCCGATATCTTCTAAAGCCACATTTGTGTTAAAAACATAGCAATTTATCCCCTCTGTTCATGCAAAAATTAGGATATTTTTTTGCGTGAACGCGCCTTTAGGCTAGGATTTTAAAATTGCAAGATTTTAAAATCGCAAGTTGCAATTTTGACTGCTTTCTTTCAGGGACTTTCAAGAGATAATTCTGTCGCTCCTTGCGATTTCCCACATAGAAAATGGGTGAAAATAGCAACTATTTTAATGTAATCAGGGCGTAATGGTACATTCTTGACGATTTGAACTTTGAATATGAACACTTTGAAAGATTCAAATCGGCTGTATACACATCGGGCATTGCTAAAACGCATAAAGTGAAATAAATAATATCTAATGGGTTCTAGCTTATACGTCAGCGTAATGGTGCGGCCAGCGGCTCTTTGCGTCTGCGTCTGTGGAATTGAATTCGGTATAGAATCCCACTCGGCAAGACGTCCACGGACGTCGAGAGGACGACCTAATTTGGGCCCATATGTAAGTTTTCCGGACGTCCTTATTCGTCGCGGACGTAGAAAAGACGTCGTATCGACGTCGCGTTCGAATCGGACGTACGAATTACGTTCTACGGACGCCGGGCCGTGAAAGGAGGTCCGGAAAACTTACATATGGGCTCAAATTAGGTCGTCCTCTCGACGTCACCACCGAATAAGACGGACTATGGACGACCTTTGCCGAGTGGGAATATAGTATTCCCAGCGGAATTAATACTGCAGGAATCACTATATTTCATATCGATTTCGATTCCGCAGACGCAGACGCAAACAGCCGCTGGCCGCACCATAATGTGAACGAATTTGTTGTTGCGCGCTGCTCATGCCTTCGAGTTTTCTATGTGATTAATCATGGTCAATTTGAGTTGCAAAAAAACTTTGGGTATGACCATTTTTTAGTCAATTGAAGCATTCTCATGTTTGCAGAGAACACCATGTCTGATACTTTAAAAAAATTATCGATTATTTACAAATGTGTTTTAATGTGCATACAAGTTTACACAATTTCAGTATCTTAAAATTAAGCGCTATACCTCGTTTTTTTATGGATTTATCCGCTATTATCGAGGTTCAATGGACTGGTTATTTGGCTTTTATTGGAATAACAGATATTAATGGGTAAAATCACATGTATTTGACACATTAACTGTAATGCATCACTCTTAGCTTCTTTTTAAATAATTGATTAGTTTTCATAGTTTCATGTTTATGGACTGTCAATGCAAGTCTGTCGCTATATGGAATTCAGTCGGTGTCCCCCTTTTGAATGCACACGATTCCTTAGACGCGTCTCAAAATGAACAATTTGGGAGCGAATAGTGTAAAAATATATGTCATTTGAAACAATATCTTATATTACCTATCATCTTCAAATATTGTTTGAGGGCCTGGTTGGTGTGAATGATAGAAAAAATGGGAGGATAGATGCCAAACATTTTTGTGTTGTGTTTTTACCAAAAAAAAACATCTTATTTTTCGTTGTGACATTCGTATAACAGAGATGTTCAATCGTATTTCCCTTTGACGCTGCAGTAAGCGATTACATAGGTTTATTATAAAAAGTGATTTGACACACTTCCGAACACTCTATAACCAATGGCAATGTCTTCACTGAGTGAGCCAACGTTTTTTTTGTCTCACCTCGTAATGGGAAAAGGGAATACAAATACCCGAGTAAATACAAATTTAATCCCGATGTTTACTATTATTGTTTTCGTTAGATTAATTGTTTGAACTTTTTGGTTTATGTTAACTTTGTTGCAAAATATTTTTACGGGGAACTGCATATAATCTAATGAATACTGAAGCCAATAGACAAACACGGGATTAAATTTGTTTACTCAAGTATCATACTGATGTAATAAATTATTCATTTCTGTAAATTTTTGATAAGGAATTCATTACAGTCTTCAATGAAATCGCACTATTATTTTGATGAAATAACATTCAAAAGAACCCACCTCTTCATATTTCATATTTTGTCTTCAGATCCATTAGATTATTTCAGCTCCTTATATTTTCAGAATAATGTATCATCATTTTCCATTATGATTAACTCCAAAGCATATTCTAAATTTGAGATTAATCTCCATTGTTAAACATACAGGAACGCGTTCCATTATATTCTTATGATTGAGAAAAATGCCCTGAGCCTAGACTTCTACACATTGCTAAATCATTATTTCTTATACATTATAGAATCGTTTTAAAAGGATTCGGTATACTTTTGTGTAATAAACAAGGGTAACGTTTTCAGTGAAATATACATTTATTATAAAAATATATACCAAGCATGTCTGCGTAGAATATATCATTTTTGTAATATATTTTATAATAATGAATTGTGTTCTACCGTCTGATAAATATGCCATGTCAGCCCTTTTTAATGTATACCATATCTATTTTGTTACAAATGTATAAAACCATACAAAAACACAATAAAAGAAGGACACAAACATCATGGTATTGATAATTATCATAATTTCATATAGTCTTGATATTTATACCGGTTCGCAATATTCAAGTTCAAGGGTGAAGAAATCAAAATCAAATATCAGTATGAAAAATGTACGAGACGTTGGGAGGTTCGGGGTTGGGAACTTGTTAAATACCGTAATCTAAGAATATCAGTATGCCTTTGTTCATATACTCAATATAATGTTAAACATATAAATAAAGACACTATTGTAGGTTTGAAATTAAAGCGCACGGTTTATTTACGATTGCTAAAAAATGAGATTCCCTTTCATAATGATAATCACTGCACGTAATAAACATAACCGAGTTGCAACTACACTCTGAATTGCAAGAATCTACTCCGCTTCTTAGTATACTCAATGTTGGAAATGGTAGCAGATTTCGGGGTTGAAGACGGCTAAGTCCGCCATATAAAGTGACTAGTGGACTTAGCTTCTTCCAGCCCCGAAATCTCGTCCCATTCCCAACATAGGGGATATTTAGAGATGAGATAGAATTTGAAAATTTGGACTGTAATTGCAACTCGGTAATCTTCAATGAGTTTAGTGATTATTATTATAAAAGGGAATTTCATTTTTAAGTAACCGTTAATAATCTGTGCGCTTTAATTTCAAACCTACTATAAAACATTTATATGAACGAATCATAGCAGCGAAGAAATAACGGTTTTGGTGTTTAGGAGGTTAGGTTTGGGGGCTTGTTAAATACCGTAATCAGAGAAGTCATCCACCAAAATAATCTCTTTTAGAAGATGCGGCGGAGTCGTGTTAATGACGCTGTACACAGTTCGCAAAAGCGTCGATAGAGCCTCGTTGTAGAATATGATGATGACTGAAGTATCAGGTAGCTCAGGAAGGAAGGTTATGTCAGCGCATCTGTTGAAGATTTATAGCAAAATGGCGCAAAAAGGTATGTTAATGCAAGCTACATTGAGATAATGTAGTATGGTCGTGTTTCATCTCTCCACTTAAAATGACATGGCAAATAAGATATTTTATGCTTCATTCATATATCATCTGTCAACTGATCTGTATACAGTATATTGAGTTTCTGGATAAACGTGCATGGTTTGACAATTTCGATACTGAATAAACCAGGAAGAAACGTGGTTAATTATAGAATTTTCATTATAAAGTAATAACAAAACAATTAAGTAGTACTACTATCCTAAATGTATTAAGAATTGATTTCTTCCAAAAAAAATCTTTATATTTAGATTTTCGTAAAACTAGCCAGCCGCCTATTTTAAATTATATTTCATAAACAAAATATATATTTCTCACTGTGTCTCTGGATCAGGCGGCGTCTCTCTTTGCAGCGAGATTCGATCACTGGCGAACAAATTGAAACCATGCAGCTCCCATCCTTTGTAGTACTCTTTGGCGTCCTTCAACGATAAATTCTCGACGTCTACTTGCATGGCTTCACCCCGTCCACCTAGATGAATCCAAAAGATCAGAAAATATATGGTTGAATCTTGCAACCTTTTGTAGCATTTTTGGGTTCCATCAATGACAAATACTCGGCGTCTACTTGCATGACCGTTTCATGTGCGCCTGTAAACACACATGAGCGCTCAAATCATTACGAGGTTGTACCTATAAATATCGCGATATTGTAACATCGTTGGGGAGATATAAGACGTCGAAGACATGGCAATTAAACTGAATCTGTTTTTTATGTCAAAGATCGTCGCTCTATCGTTGCATTTTTAAGGTTTCAATATGATGTTGAGACGAATTCCTTACAATGTCCTTGACTACATGTTTGAGTTAAACGTCTTCAGTAGGTCAAGGGGTGGTTAGCAAGCGTTTAGTGAAAGTATAAGCATAAGTGATATTATAATGAAACAAAATTACAAGCTTGCAATGTTCTATATTTTTGCAACTACATTTCTAAAGTGATTGCTCATCCAAACAAGTTAGGCGCAACATGCATGTATGAATCATGTATTTTACGACCCGCTAATATATAACATACGCCAATATAATAAATCAACTATTTTGAGATAGTGTATTGCATTAAGTGATTTCTTTCGGTTTTGACCATAAACATAATCAAAGTCAACTCTTATTCTATTAAGATAATCTTTCGACCACTTACCTGGCGCATTAGGATCCGAGGGCCTGTCAATCACAAGTCTATCAAATATGGATCTGATTTCCTCTTCCGTATACTCCTTCCTTTGTTTCCGCTGCTCATTCCGCGCATGCGCCGAACCTCGACTTCCGGTTTGAGCCACGTGACCTCCCCCATGACCTTTACTTTCGGGTTTAACTTTATTTCCGGTATCATGTGCAGCCGCCTCACTGAACGCCCTACCGCGCTCAAAAAGTGTATCATTATGTGCTGAAACATTATCCAGTGCATGATCTTTGTTGCTTGCTGAATTGGATGATCCTCGTTTGTTGTGATTGTTTTTATTTTCGGAATCCATGTCGTTTTGTTTCATGATGATGTGCAGGACGGTGAAGAACAGAATGGAGAAGATGCAGCTGGTTTTGAGGAGACGTGGAGGACGGAAGCAGCGACGCAGGCCCATGGTGGAGGATTTAATTTGTGAATTCGGGGTGGATGATAAGAAGGGAAAAGGGAAGCTATAGGATGAAATGAATAGGTTGGGGTGCGAGGGATAGTTTTTGAAGAATGGATGGTGAGGGCTGATGAGCGGATGGAAGGAGGTAGAAAATAGAATTTGACGAGAGGAAAGGCAGGGGTGCTAAGTGTTGCTAGTTGTGTTCAAGATTGGTCGAGGATCCAGTGAATGCATCTGATGTGGGCTGTTATAACCTCTTCTCTTTTCAACAAAGTATTTATTTTGTGAGAAAAGATGGAAACTTTTCACGAAGAATTCGTTGGGGGAAAAGTTACGTTCAAGATTTTTGTCTATCGCGAATTGTTCATTTTCACCCTATGCTGTTTAATGGACACCGTTGAGTCACAATGTACTTTTCTGATTCCTGATATTCCCTTCCGCGAATCAGGAATTAAATTAGTGGTATTTTTGTTAAAAACGTTATAAATTTATAAATCCCGTTTGTATTGTGGAATCGATGTTCTTTTCTTTAATACACTTCGCTGGTTCAAACTTTTATTAGACGCTTTAAGATAGTATTATCGCAAAATGTGCAAGTGACGAATTCAGATAATATTTTATCCGAAATTGAATAAAACAGAGGATATTTTTTTTTATTTTATAAACCAATTTGGAGACTTTGTCTCAAATTGTTATCCGTTAATTTTATATGATAAAACAATTTAAGAAAGAAACAATTCCTTAAATATTATCCGATGATGCATTTTATAAGCATCTACTCTTGTTAATTTAAACAATTTAATAGCACCATATCTAAAACTTAAACACGCATAAAATGCAATAATGTATTATGACACGTATTAGAAATCTTAACAAAATAAGGAAAATTTGACATATTATCAATTGCACTTCAATCAAATGCATATAGGAAATCGTTACCTAATATAAATAGGAGAATTTCTTTTTATTGAGCATTTATTGAAAAAGGAAGATGGAATGCATATTCAAACATATTGAGAGTATTTGTAAGTACTTTTTTTCCAAGCCTGCTTTAGGAAAAGGTTTAAGGAAGGGGCGGGAGTTCAAAATGATAAAAATAACCGATTCCATTTTATCGATGTGTAACGATATTCCACTTGGAGTTTTGACGTTTTTAACTGTAATCGTTGATGTTTGTAATTGTGTCGATTTGCTTTGATTTAGAACTTAGGCAAAGCCTT
>LQRL01175497.1:870-11920 GCA_001703475.1 Hydroides elegans
TTAGAGGTTATTTGTCAGCAAATGAAAAAGATAGAATCGTGTCTAACGAATTTCAAAACTCAAACAATAAACAAATATAGGCATATATAGGCGGTCATTTCCCAAACATATCCAAATCAGGCCAATAAACATGAACTGTTTTGCTAGCATCCCATATAAGGCATGCATTATGCTGTTTGACCAGGTATGCAGAGCTATTGAACGACATCATTTCTATGCATAAGAGATATTGCCTGAATAACATGCATTTTGTTTATTTGCTGTTGACAAAAATTTTAAAGAATTAAAAAAAAAGACATTGACAGGTGTGGCAAAAATTGCCAAAAAATACAGCGCTTTTAGATTTTAAATAGACCAAAGAACAAAAAAGTTATTTCAGATATAAGTGGTTTGTTAAGAAATTTTATATGGTTTAGGACATCTACATGCAAGGTTGCAAGAGGCAACATTTTGAGGACATTCTTTTAATTTTATTCACATGTATAATCTCAAACGGGTTAAAATCTCAATTATCTTCATAATGGTTTCATCGAATTGATAAAAGTAATAAAACCCGTTTCGATAAACCCCATATAAATATCTTACAAAGCAAATGCCGGCACATCCTTGCTTTTGTGAAACTTAAGCACACATTCGCATAAAGAATATTAGCCATTATTACTTTTAAATATTGAAGAATTCAGTCTGAATAAAGTTTCACTTTGTCACATGACTCAAGCATCCGTCTCGAGATCATCCATCGTGACATCTTCGATCTTGGGCGGAGGCTGCAACACGGCTTGCTTCCGTTTGTTTTCATTTTGCGATGAAGATCCTATCTCTAAGATAGATTCCTCACGACGCCACGCTAAGGGGTTGGCCACCGGCGGTTTGTCGCTTTTCTTTTCAGGAGAGTTTGTTTTGACGCTTTGAGTTTCGGAGTCTTTTTCAAATGCCTCGTTGGCGTAAGCATCCTCGGCAGAATTTTGTTCATCTGAGTTATTAGCGCTGTTTTTAGTTTCACCGGTATCAGCGACCGGTTCCAAGGCCGGACCGCCGTTCTTTTCAACGATATTGCTCAGTTTCGTATCAACATCCGGTTGATGCGCGGTCGACAGCTTCCGCGGCGTTCCAACCGGAGTTTTCTCGTTTTCCGGTTCATAAAAACCGCTTTCTGTGCTCGGTCGATTTGGGGCTCCAGATCTCAAAACGCGTCCTTTTGTGACCGGAAGTTTCTTGGGAGCCGGGCTGTCCTCGGCTGCCAGCTCGTCAAAGTCTGGATACGGTTTGTTGTAACCGTCGCGAGTACGGATGAAGTAGGTTCGCATCTGACTGCCCGCCTGTAAATAAAAGTAGACATAATATAGCGTTTAGTGGTGGGGTTTGCGATTAAGTTCATGAAGACATGCAAAAACAACAAAACATAGCTAATATAGATTTAGGCTAGCAGGGCGAGTATTTCAATGTATCAAAACTGCCATAAACTATGCAAAAGTTATGTATCCCTACAGGAACATCCAAAGCCACCTGACTTAAAGAATCATACTGTAATAAAACATGGATATTTGATATGACATAAGTACCTTATACTCCATCATTCCTCTGTCAGCAAGGTGATAGCCGGAAAATTTCGACAGGTACTTAAAGGTTGTCTCACTCATGTGAATACGCATTGCTGAAAAATAAAGACACAGAAAAGTGAAACAGAATCTTATATGTTTTAGTTTGATTTGAGAAATTATGTGAAAATTACTTTGACTAGGTATTTTCGTTACAGACACAATGCTTTGTATAACGATTGGTGAGTTTTTAAATCTCAAGACTGTGGAATGCGATAGAACTAATCCTCCAAGACTGGGAAATGTTATAATGATATTCTATTTTGACTGTTTATTTAAGAGCTTATTTTTTCTAGGCGAAATATATGGATTTCATACAACCCATATATTGCCACAAAACCATTAACTTTATTTTCATTTTACATATCTGATCGTGGGTATGGGAATGTTTATAATGATGCATACGTTCTCCCCCGGACTCCATCTTCGAAGCAGTGGTGACAGAATCACCGAAGAGACAATACCGAGGCATCGTGATTCCAACCACACCGGCAACAACAGGGCCCGTGTGCAATCCTGAAAATAAGGCACAAAAGAATAAATATCCTTATTTTCTATGTATATGATATTCAAAGCAGAAATTATTTGCAAAGTCACTCAATGGAATTTAAAAATGGAACAAATAATGGCCTGCATGTTAACAAATTGATTATTTTTAATGGATTTTTACTCATAACTGCGTATTGATTCAAACTGTATAGATGTAACGGATGTGAAAGCATAGATTTTAATTTCAAATTTGCATATAATTTATATTAAATATTTGTTTGATAGAGAAAAACATGAGTATATTGATCATTTATGTTCCTGATCCTACCGATGCGAATGCGCAGTACGTAGTCCTCGAGATGAGCCACTTTGAAGGCCATGACTGTACTAAGTAGGTCCATGGCGCAGTTGGTCACTTCCACCGCGTGGTTGTCTCCGTTGCGCAGAGGAAGACCGCTGCAAATAGAAATCAAAATGACGAAATTGACTATTTTAAAAATTATATAGAACGGGTTACAATGATAATGTTTGTTTGGCAAGAAAGTGAAGAAGCAAACTTTTCGAAGAGGCAGTCCACTGAGGAGTTTTTGAATAGACGATCAGGTTGATGATTGATAGAGAAATGGGTTGTAAAATATATAATTTATTGGTAAGGGTTAAGCCAACTATTGTTTAAAATAACTTTTATTTGCGTTGTTGAAAAGGATTGTCGGACGTCAAAACGGTGCTTCGTTATAGGACGTAAGAACACTAAGTATTCACTTAAAATTGTTAAAAATCGATACTTTGTATACATTGTATAATTGAGCGTTCCCATTACTTAGTTTACACAATATTAAAATACAAACACTAGTTCACTATACATTTCAGATTTTTTTTTAAATTTTCCACTCACCTGACATACATGTAGGCATCCCCGATCGTCTCCACTTTGTAGACGTCGTGTTCCTCTGTGATCGCATCGAACTTGGTGTACAACTCGTTCAACATGGCCACCACCTGTTGAAATAAGTGTTTAGTGAAATTGACTATATCCCGTCATTATGCCCTCATAATTTAAGATGGATAACGCAGGGACACTTTGTTTGTACCTGATTCTTATGCTCTTCGAGCATATCTATCTAGTCGATTTATACTTATATCCCTATTTGATTATTTTACTATTTACTCTAAATAAATCATTAATTTGTAGGGTATTGTTAGGGTTTCTCCGTGGGCAATGGGTAGCGTGCGGAACCCAAAACAGATTGAATCGACCCGTAACCCCTCCCCCTTCACCAATCATTGCTGACGTCGGGTTACGATGGCCGACCGTCTTACATGAAGTTTGCTCAAGTCTAAATCTATATAGATTTTTTATCATATTTGTAATAGATGGTTCAACTACCTAAGCTTCACCATATACATAATTAAAATAATGAGACAACGTTAAACCATCAGACTCTACTTAAAAATATATGTACCTGTTTACATTAACCTATCTTAAGCTAAACTAACAAATATAGATTACCTCATGAGCTGTTACTCACAATAGGTGTTCCCCAGCAAATCTCAGCTGGCTTGGAGATTTCGAGGAAATTCATTCTAGCTTGGTGTTTGTAGCAGTTTGAGGAACACCTTTTTTACAATGTTTTTATCTTGTGATAAGTAATGAGAATAATCAATTGCAAATTGATCGTAATTGCCTGCAAAAATGAGTATTTTGTTTTTATAAGTCTTTGTAAAGTTGTTTTAAAGTGATTTAACAACTTTTTGAAAAATGGGTCGTGGTGTGCCCCTCACAAATGAAAAAGGTTGTGCAATGTACAATCTATCCGTAACATAGTTCTTACCTGCATGGGAGTACTCTGCGCAGCCAGTTTGGTGAAGCTGACAATGTCTGAGAAATAAATGCTCACAGCTTCAAACGTCTCGGGGGCCACTGATTTACCAACCCGTAGGTCCTCGGCAACCGACCTGTGACAAAACCATTAAAAATAAAACATATTATACCGTACAGAAATTAAATGTGGGGCTAGAGTAAAACATTTGAAGCTACAATTTATCTGTCTGCAGGCTTATGTACAATTTATTTCATGAACCCTCCATAACAACAAGAAATATGAACCTAAAAGACGCGTTCATTTAACTCTTCCATTACGATGGATAAAAATCACACATACTAAAAGTGTTGTTCTATTCAACAACCTTCCGACATTCGACGTTGCGATGCTTTTCCCATACATTAGATGACGCACCTACGTTGATAGAGAAATCGAACGACAACTGTTTAGTTGTTGAACCCATGAAACAAACGATTAGTAAACAATTTATGAGAACAAACTTTAACAACTATACTGACTTTGGCAACATTTTGTAGAGCAGGTTGTCGGAGCGTCGCTTCTCCTCGTGCACTTCCTGAGTGCGCTGACCCACGAGTCCCTCCAGGTTGTTGGAGTATTGCTCCATCATGTTTATCATGTTGTCCACCACGCTGGCTGACCTGGAAGAAATGAGTCGAATGCTGTATGGTCATCGGCATTTTGGGTTGATTGTTTTTATATAGAATCAAATTGATAGAATCGGTTTTTAATTAGAGTGTTGCGAAATAGAAATGATCAACAAAACATTATAAACTAACTGAAAACACACAAAACTATTCCGGAGGCCTCGAGGCCAATCATCCGGTTTCTTCCCAGTCGGTCCTCTAAGGGCAAATTTTGTCCGTGTATTCATGGAACCAAAATTTATTCACACAATAATGATAGAGTCTACATTTATATTCTTAATAGAGTTGATTATATAATTTATACCCTATAACCAAAATCAATCTCAGGACAACAATAACAATTTACCAATCAAATTTATCCATACAAATGCAGAAATATGGGTTATTACTTTGAGGGATTGATCCTCTGCATCTCCTTAAGGAAAGCGGAAGCAGACGGCCTCTCTTCCGGTGACTCCGCCCAGCCGCGCTTCAAGCTGTCAATCATCTTCTCGGGCATCTTGTCACGTGACTCCCGGAGATCGGGTCGGAATGGTTGCGGGCCCTTGTTGGCCTTTACTTTGGCGATGATTTCTGTTAAGTAGAATTCGGACATATATGCATGCATCTTAAATTGGAAATATGGGTGATACTGATATATTCATTTATAAACTTAATAACACGCGTGAAAAAAAACGTCTTAATATGTTTTGATAACGTCCCATAAAACGTTGTGGCTTTTTGACATGACATGACCATACCCCGTTCGGCAAGGGACGTCCATAGTACGTCGCATTCGGACCTGACGTTGAGAGGACGATCTTATTTGGGCCAATATAAAAGTATTCCGGACGTCCTTTGACGTCCGAGCGTCCGTAGAACGTAATTCATACGTCCGAGTTGCACGCAACGTCGATGAAACGTCCTTTCCATGTCCGCGACGAATACGGACGTCCGGAAAACTTTCATACGATCTCAATGTAGGGCGGCCGCTCAACGTCCGTGGACGTCTTGCCGAGTGGGCCGGGATCAGTATAAATATGACTTATTGCAAATCCTATGTCAAATATTTACTAGATTTACTAGATTTAGTAAATCCCTGTATGCATGAAACATTCAATTATAGCCATGCTACAAGTACCAACCTTCTTGTGTATAGACGTCGTCATACTCAGTATACGGTCCATTCCTCGCGAATATCTCCTTCACAATAATAGCAGCCGCATAGACGTCGCCCGCCTGGGATCCACCGACGTCGTCTGTGATGTTGTCGAGATCGACGTCTTGTAGGTGCTCCGGGGCCACCCATTGCAATCCTATTGGAAAATTATAATACATATAGATGAATATTCTCAGAAAAACACGTAACACATTATACACACTTGTTCTATATATGACTTATTTTATGTTTGAATTGTTTTTGGTCATCATCAAAGCGTGAAGAAATGATGCTTTGATTAAAAAGCTATGGGGCTTAAAAATCGACGATTTCATTTTTATCTAATTAAATCAAATAAGGGGCAACATAAATATATTTTTTTAGACAAAGCGTTTTGTATCAATGTTTATTTTTGTAACAGGATTCATTCCGAAGTCTCAATCTATCATATCAACAGAGGAGCATTTATTAGCTCTCCATAAAACTACTCTTACACTAGATATTGTAAGCGACATTGGTGTACACTGATAGATTCAAAACGAGATATTCGACATGACTTACTTGAGACTTTCCTGAAATCGGAGACCTCAGTATCTTCACTCTCCCCACGCCGGAACTGCGATAGGCCGTAATCGGTGATTTTACATGTCCACCTAGGAAGGCAAATGGACAACACTAACTTTGATGTTACTTGAAACATTCATAAACACTCAGAATCCAAGTTATTAAACATCAATGGAAAACAGAAGAAGAAGAGGAGCTTGTGAAATATATAGTTTTATTTGGATATTTCAACCCGATAAATTAAACCATAGAAAACTGTCGCTACCTACAGTGACGTGCGGTTCTAACTTCTCATTATCCTTAACGTTTAGCGTTTAACGTTTATACGCTTAACGTTTCGCGTTTTTGCGTGTAGCGTTTTGCGTTTAACGTTTAGTATGTAGCTTTTAGCGCTTTATCCTTTAAGTCAATATAGAGGTTGTGATAAGGACACATTATGATAAACTTGATACATCCCTCACACATATGGGCAGCCATTGTTTAGCGTTTAGCGTGTAACGTTTAGCGTTTATGGTTTAATATTTAACGTTTAAGGATCTAGCGTTTTTGGTGTGTGCGTTTAACGTTTAGCGTTTAGTGTTTGACATGAGAAGTTGGAAACGCGCGCCACTGTATATGATAAAGCTTTGATACTGTAACGAAGTTTTCATCGTATCCAGAACCCATATAACGTGTGGGCAATTCATATCACAAAATCATTTAACGGGGCTGTAGGCATTACCTCTTGAAATTCCCTCTTGATACATGCCTCTTTTAGTTTTCTTAACTTCCATCCAACTTTAATTTTTAATTTCTTAATTTTTAATTTTCAAGTTTACCTGCCATCAACGACGAAACTGCTGCACCTCTCTTCCACTCGTATTGGTATTTAATATCCTATACGAAAACAACCTTTTATGATCATGTGACATTCTTTCACTGACCTGCCATCGACGACGCAGCTGCTGCTCCTCAGTTTGCCGTGCATCTTGAACTCACTGCGATGAATGTACTTGAGTCCTTTTAAAATGTCCACGACCAGAGAGAACTTGAACATGCTGTCCAGGCGGATGTTCTCGTTCCAGATCACGTCCTGTGGACAACTTTGTATACTTCAGAAATATGTTTACAACAATAAGAAATAGTCTAGGTTGAGAGAACCTATTGCTATTTCAATAAGAATTTTATAACATTTTTGATTTTAAGATTGATAGATAAAGAAAGGAAAATATCATATTCTATTATGTATTCGGCTTTAAACAAAAGTGATTTGGAACATTGATTTATTGTTGAATGCAACACATAATTGTACATGGGCTGTTAAATACACCTTTTGATCGACATATTTGTATCTACTCTTCTTCCATATAAAATCAAAGTTTGAACAGTGATTTGGAATGATCTAAGTATAATGGAGGGGCACTCAACGATTTATTTTTCATTAATGATTTCAATCCATTCATGGTTTAGCAAAAGATGAACAGATTTATTTGAAATAAGTTGAATACGCTGATTAACATCAAAATGTTTATTCTGAAGGTGCAAGCAAGAAACCCAGAATAGCTACTGCAAGCAAACATATAATCTCCTTAACAGAATAAAGATTTCAAGAAATCAAATGTGTATGAAGTTTTTCTCTCACAGATTCGTTTTCAGATACAAAATTTAAATAAATCTCCATTGATTGATATATTTACAAAACTTATCCTAGAGTAAAATAATTGTTTCGAAAAAAATCTTTGTTTTGTTCTGAAAAAGTTGCCAGCAAACATTTACCTGAATAAATCATTGAGTACCCTCGATAATGGAGCCAGATATATATTTATAAGATCAGTGGTTTCGTTAGGATATCTAAAAAGTCAAGGCCAGGCTACTTATGCCACAGACCTGAAGCCCGCCCTTGGTGCAGTATTCCCAGACGACCATGAGTTCCGGTGGCTCGACCACAGCGCCGATGAATTGGGCCACGTTCGTGTGCTTCATGTCCATCATCTGAAAACAAGGATTAGCGAACATATCATATACGTTTTTCTTTAAGCGAATATTATAATTAGTCGAATACATCGATATCAAATTACTCACTTTGACAGGCTCAAGTACTAGATTTTGTATTGTGTTTGCGTTTTGAAATATTCGCTGGTTGAGGCTAAGTGAGATAGTCTAGGTGTTAAACTTAGGTAAATTATAACTGTAACACCCTAATTAAACTAAACATTTATAGATATAAAATATTTCAACCGACAAAACGTTACAGATATATTTATTCTATTTCTTAATTAATAAGGAGGAGCACATACTTTAAAACGTCAAAACGTTTCAGATTACCGCTCTCATTTCGATGAGTATTTCTCTGTCGATCTTGACTCTGTCTTTTCGCACGCCCCGCACGGCGACAACTGACTTCTTGTGGCGTGCCGTGCGGATGAACATCTGCAAATGAGATGCAAACATATAAATATTTGTATTTTTAATAATAACATATTCATTACAAAAATCAAAGCTGGGCATATAGAGTTAATATTGTGAATATCACATTGACAGCAACAATATGATACATGAGCATTTCAGCTGATGTTTAGTCCTAGTTTCCATAGACTTGGAACTTGGCTAAGTATACTTTTATCACCATTGCTTAGCATTAGTTTATAGTAAAGACACTTATTCTTAAAATAATTAATCAGGTTAAAATAAAACCAATTTACTATAATCTTTTACCAAAACATACAGCTGCAGGGTTAACAAACTACACGAATTCCAAAATACAAGTTTTAACACGCCGTACATTCTGCGTGTCGTAAAAAATCATTTCATACACTACAGGTATAATAACGATTCGGTCCTTCAACGACATTAAAGGTTCTAATAAAGTGCTTGATAAATTCAGAGGCATGATCATGAACAAGGTAAAAGCATGTATTACTGGGCTGTTATCGTGAATTACAATTACATATCTGTCCATCATTAAGGTAAAATATATCACGACTTGGTTGGAAAATGGTTCAATCATCTTCGAAATATGTTAAGAAAAAGCTCGGGCGAAACCAACACATTGATATAGTTCCCATTAAATTTATATGTTAAATATTTTTCATGTTATTTGTAAAATCACTCAAATTCAATTTAGAATAATATGATGTCAGCATATAACACGTTATGATATAAAATCTATATACATTCAGGAAAAGATACCTCGGGCAAATAATCGTCCAGCTCAATCTAAATTCAAAACATTCTAAACCAGTTTAAACACGACAATAAACTGCATCATTCAAACAATATATTATTGCGGAAAATAGTGTGAAAAATGTCCACATTTGTAGCTTATTTTGTTGTTGTTGATAAAGCAGTATCAGCAAGTCGCATCGGGCGCTTAAATAAAATAAAATAAAATCAAAAGCCCTTACCTAAAAAATGGCGAAAAAAGCTTTTGGCAAATAGCGGTTTCAACAAAAAGTCATGTAGCCTATCATGTTTGAATAATGCATGTTTAGTACGATCAGCTGCGAAATAACCAAATACGAACTTAAACCCAAATTAACTAGTTTAAAAATCATACTTAAGCGCTTCTATAGCCTTACGATCTATCTTATTTTGATTGCAAAAGCAAAAAGCTTCGAAAACTTATGCCCTAAAAAGCATATACCTGGGTCTCTTCCTAAAATGCGAATAAATAATATGATCGCAAAAAGGCAATTTTCGTGATACATACATAAGCTTTCATTCAATGCGATAGATGAGTGTTACATAGTCGTATGTTTGTTTGTTTTAAAATCTCAATGATTTATAGCTTCTGATATGTAAAATGTCCAACCAACGGATTTGGTGTTGAAACATATTGTTCTGAGCAGAAGATGCTGCAACAAAAAAGCTTTACATGGGATGTGGGATGCTTTTATTATATACAATACAGATACATTTTCTTGCAGAGAGAGCATGCTTCACATTTACCTTGTTGCACCCATTGCCAGAAATCAGCATCTCGTTAGTAAAGAATTGATTAATTGCAAGAAATAATATGATTATTCTTAATTTATGGTAAATTAGTTTTATTTTAAACTAGGTAGATTATTTATTGAGTTTATTACTGAGATTGATACGGTAATTTTTTGAATACAATTACGTTTATATCCAATAGCCTGTTCCATTACCAATAATGATGATTAAAACATCATGATATCAGCACGAAGCGTTATTTTTTTCTAAACAGCATAATCAAATCCAAAGAAATAATCAACAATACGGATCAATAGCTAATAATTCACATTTAATATATCTGAAATAAACATTCATGTCCAAAGATTTGAAACGTTCAATGCGCTGCACTAACGTTCAACCGTTCAAAGTTGATGTATGCCAAATGTCGATTAAATGGAAGTTTGAACGGTTGCACATCTCGTATGCTCTATCGTTCAACGGTTCAAAGTTGTAAATGTAAATGTAATTGTGTGACTTTATATATGCAGACTAATGAAATGACGACGGGCAAATACCATTCGCTAAAGACGCAGAAGCGAGTGACACTTGTCGCCATAATCCTTACCTATTTGTTGCGTCATAAGTAAATTATGCAATTACGTCATAATTCCACAACAAACAATTGCTATGCGTTCTTGACTACCCTTAGCATTGAACGGTTGAACGTTAGAACATCGAGTTTCTCCTTATTTTGCAGATATGTCACATCAATCAAATTGCTATAGAATGTGAAGCTTCTTATGTATCGATTAATTGTAAGTTTGAACGTTTGTACATCTCATATGTTCTACGGTTCAACGGTTCAAAGTTGATGTCAAT
>LQRL01175497.1:27736-53647 GCA_001703475.1 Hydroides elegans
TCTCACCTTGAGTTACGTATTTTCATACGTCATCGAATAAATACATACATATATTTGTTGTAATGTTTATATAAAATCATCTATCAATGTAATCCAGACATTCACAAATGTTCCTAACAAGAAGCATTTGCGATTGAAATGAGACTTATAGTTGAGCTTGATATTTCATTAGTTGTCCATACTTGTAAACACCATTTGTAATACTGATAAGTATAACTTACATCTGAGTATTTTTATATACATGTTTATTTTAATCACGAAACTCTTCTTCAAAAGTAACAAAAACAAACTTAACAGATATTCATAAATATCAAAAATACTAGGGAGATTAAAACGCTAGGCACATAAATAAAAACATATACATGTACATATCTTTTGATCGGCATTATAATCTAAATGATGGACATGGTTAACGGGAGTTAACACGTCGCAAAACTATCAGGCTCGTCCAAAATCATAATATTCAATTACCTAGATTCAATAAAGGTCTACTCAAGAAATGAGTATTTTCATTTCAATTCCAAAACTACATTAGCGTTAATATACCCTGTTGTCAGATAATTTCCATATACAACTCATTACATCGTTAATTGTCATATTCTGAATTGCAAATACATGTACTACACCACTTGTACAGATGGAAGTCCGTTCTTTCGTTCTGCACCGGGTGTTGATTTTGGCGAAATCGAACCAATCGTAGACATAGCGGTCACTTCGCTTTTCATATCAGTCATTTTATCTGCGTTGTTTTCCTTTGCCCTAATATCACTCAATGTTACTTCTTTATTATCACCCATATGGCTTTGTCCCTTATTGTCGCTCATTGTTTTATTCGCTTGAACGCTAGCGGAACTACCATGCATACCATCGCTATATCCGCTTTCGACGCTAGGACGAAGCGGGTTCGAAGTAAGTCTGACGGTTTTACCGACGGTCACCGGGAGTTTTATGGCTTGTTGTTTATCTTCGGCAAACAGTTTATCAAAGTTTGGCAATGGTTTATTGAAGTCTTTTCTGCCTAGTAACCAGTAAGTGTTCATTTCACCTTTGCCCTGCAAGGAAAAAAACAAAAGAAAGCTTAGAATTGCATTAATCGGTTCTTTTGATGGAAACTATATTTATAGAACAGAATAGAACAGAAGATTTCATGGTGACATATTCTCATTGTTGTTAATATTTTTGTAGCTTTTTGTAAATACATTTTATGAATAAGAATTTATTCACGTAAACCTTAGCCATAGATAATCGCTTATTTTTTTCACACACGGTCTTTATAGTTAATGTGTCGGAAGCGACTTGTATAAGGTTACATGACAAGTTAATGATTAAATGCTTTGTAATTACTGTCAAAACAAACTTACAAATATAGATTGATTTGCAACTTGATATGATCCATCTAATACAATACCCGATAAAAAAGAATAATTGGGGCGTAAAAGCCTGGCTAATGGGTCGTACGAACCTTGACTGGAATTTTTCCTCTGTCGCCCAGATAATATCCGGCGAATTTCGAAAGAGCGTCTTTGGCAAAGGGACTCATGTGTATGCGCATTGCTGTGAAAAAAAATAGTTTCAGTATATAATTATAGTTAAATAATGATCGTCAAATATCATATGCGTATGATTCAAATCAAAACTTGGTTTTTACGAATCATACATCTTACTTAGATCAACTAATTTTTCGACCAAAGTATATACAACTACAGTGGCGCGTAGGCTTAACTTCTCGATTTCTCTAACGTTTAGCGTTTAGCGTTTAACGTTTAAGGGTTTGCAAGATCAGCAAATAGCGTGTAACGTTTAGCGTTTAACGTTTAGCGTTTAGCGTTTAACGTTTAGCGTTTAGCGTTTGATAAAAGGGCATATAAGAAATTAAGATAAGCACTCATAATGAATCCTTTATATACCCTTTAAACCTGTGGGTGGCTATGGTTTAGCGTTTAGCGTGTAACGTTTAGGGTTTAGCGTGTAACGTTTAGCGTTTAAGGGTTTAGCGTTTAGCGTTTGTGCGTTTAACGTTTAGCGTTTAGCGTTTGTCTCGAGAAGTTGGGAGTGCGCGCCACTGTACATATTATTCATACTTTAATGTAAAGTGCAAATTTTGCTTAAGTCAAACAGTTGGTTCATTTTTAGATAATTGATTGATTACCATACATATAGTTAAAGATTCAATATGTATGTAGACACTACTTACGTGCACCGGTAGACTCCATTCGAGAACTGGTGTTGATAGTATCACCGAAGAGGCAGTATCGAGGCATCGCCAACCCGATCACACCCGTTACAATGGGTCCAGTGTGGATGCCTAAAACATGTAAAGGGTTCGAATTCTAAACGTTTTTTTTTAACGCAAGTATTAGATGAATACAAAATCATCGTCTGATCCAGAATAAAATATTGATAATCTAAAGGGGATATCTGTAGAATACATACTTTTTTGTTGGCATAATATACAAGAGCCGGTCATGCAGGGCTGTCGTTCACTATCTACTGAACATTTTCAAAACCTTGAAAAAAGACTAAATCACGATTGCAAAAACAACATGCTTTACTATGCTATCATCTTCACCTGGATACGGATAAATAGACGTTTTAATGAGACATAAATATTTGAACAGGACTGTAACAAACAGTTGTTATTTCGATCTTTGTAAGTGCTTTTATTTCCGTTCCATTATCAATAGAACATTGCTTTTCACTTTGTTTGAGTATGACACGTTTCCTGTTTTTATATATTGTAAACTAATTGTATTGTTAGTCATAATCGGTATTGTTGAATATTCAATACAGTCATAATTTGGTGTAACAATTTTTACATCGAATTCCAAATGAAATGTGCTAAATTAAAATCAGTTTAATGCATCAGTTGAGTAACTCTGATATGCTATTATTATCGATTTGCGAGGCACTGTGGTATATTAACGCTGTTTTACAGGGCAAGTTTTAATGGTTTGCGGGCTTCAAATGAAAACAGCGGGCCAAATGTTACATTTGAGCCCGCTAAATTGGGTTTCAAATGGAAACGGCCCGCTTGCTTGTTTCAAATATATATTTACCCCATAAATGCTATAATTTTTATTTGAAACGGCGTTTCACCTGGTTATTATTGATTATTTGATAAACATTGACTGTTACATTAAAGATGGCTATTCTAAATTGAAGAATAAGTGGCAAAATACATAAAACAAATCTAAAATTTAGAAGGGACATCGATGGGATTCGAACCTGGATTGCAAAACATTAAACATCGCTGTCACACACCTTAACCACTAGGCCAAAGGAATGCTGTCGAATAGGTGCTTTTAAACAACACTTATAATTAAAAAATCAATAATTGGTAAAACAATGCAATATGCTAATGAGATGCCATTGAGTACACGTATAAGGTAAACCGATATTAAAATGAGTATGATTGTGCTCAAGTCTCATTCCCATCGGGAAACAGTAGTCACCGAAGAATTCATCAGAATATTTTTTAAAGGAATGCAACATTTATACAATTGCACAAACATTGTCAATTTAAAGTTGGTATAATTCATTTTAAAAGAAAATAGCGTGATTATGAAGTCGAAGTGGACAAATGTGTGTACCTCTTAAATCAATAATAATAGTAATCACATTGTTTTAGCCGGCGTTAATGAAATTTTAGTCCCTCAGTTTTCATTTGAAGCCCTTTTTTATCATTTGAATCCCTCACATAACATTTGAGTCCCTCGCAGGCTCGGGCCTCAAATGATATGTAGCGGGCTTCAAATGATAAAATGCGGGCTTCAAATGAAAACATCGGGCCTCAAATATCATTAACGCCCACTAAAACAACGTGATTGGTATATTAACGCATCATCATAACTATTATCTCGCATTCATAATTATCAAAACAAGTCTCGTCGAACACCAAAAAAAAATCACATTTGGATCAGAATTGTGTTGCTGGGCAGCGACGGGACTTTACGGCAAACGACGCCGCTTACATAATTTATGCATCTTTATCTTTAATCTTATCTTTATAGTTAAATGTTTTACTAGTGCTTTCCCATTCTGAGCTGGATCTTGTAGATGGGCAACGAGGGAAACTTAAGACCTACATGTTCTACTCTGTTATGTAACGTGGAACCCTTCCGCGATAATATTTGTCATATATCATTGTTACTCTTAACCTTAAAACAAATCTTTACCCATTCTGAGCTGTACTTTGTAGCTGGGCAACGAGGGAATCTTAAGCCCCACGACGCCGCTCATGAGGTCAAGGGCGCAGTTGACGATCTCGACCACGTGACGGTCGCCGATGCGAACCGGAAGTCCGGCTGCCAGGACGTAGACGTCGCCCACTGTCTCGACCTGTAAAGGTCAAATAAGAAAAAGTGTCATGGTCAAAGGTGTCATATGGATACAAGCAAATATGATGGCATTTTACACAGCTTGGTTTATTAAGTTACACAAAATGTCGAAGACAAAGTTGAACATATATAATTTTAGGGGTTTATTTTGTTTACTTTTAATGATCGAATTTAATGGACCTAAACGCGATCCAACATCTAATATTAAATGTAAGCATTCACGATTTCATTTACAAGCTTTCTGGTCAGTTCGTACCTTTGCAACTTCGTACCTTTCAACTTCGTACCTTTTTGTTCAGTTCGTACCTTCGGTGTTTTGGTCACTTCGTACCATTTTGGTCACTTCGTACCTTTTTTGGTCACTTCGTACCTTTTTCAATTATTGTCATTTATCACCTTAAATTGATATCCAAATTGTTTTAAATGTTGTTTTGTTGGTTTAATTTAATTTATCATATGTTTAAAATATAGATTTAAGTGATAAGTGATATGTAGTTACATTTATATATATATGTAACTATTACTAAGCTTATTAAACAAGCATAGATAACTATGCTTTGCTATTTATATTATTTGATCTGAATCCAAGTTTCTTTTTTTTTAAATTAAAAATGATTAGAGTCCCTTAACTCAGGGACAGCCAATGAGTCTCCCTTAAATTGAGTGAGCAATATCACTTGAGTGGATCATTTCACTCAAGGATCAACTCAAGGATTAACTCGGGAAAAAATTAATTCCGTATACAACCTGAGTCAGCAGTGCCAAGCAACAGTAATCCTGTAATTGCATTTCAGAATTTCGACGAAGACCGTAATTTTACGGTATTATTTATGAGTGAGGAAAAATTCAACTAACCAATGCTTTATATTTTTTATAATTATTTGTCTTCATTTCATCAGCATATAAACATCTTGAATAATGTTCAGTCAAAACGTACATTTTCTAAAGTTCCTCCAAAATAATAAAAACAACTTGGTATTTGTTTCCTCCAATATTAAAAAAATCCTAACACTAAATATTTTAATTCAAATCACTTTCAGATATATTATTATAAAAAGGTACGAAGTGACTAATTCAAAAGGTACGAACTGACCAAAATAAAAGGTACGAACTGACCAAAATGGTACGAAGTTGTAAAGGTACGAAGTTGTAAAGGTACGAACTGACCAGTTACCATTTACAATTCATGTAAATTATAAAAAAATAGTTGGAGGATACATAAGTGCTTGCCTTATATACATCATGCTGTCCTATAATATCATCCATCATGGAGTAGACGCCATTGAGGAGATCAACCACTTGAACAGGGGTGTACTTCGAGGTGAACTCGGAGAAACCGGGAATGTCAGAGAAGTAGATGGTGACGCTGTCGAAGGATTCTGCCTCTATGGGTCGACCGCGCTTCAGATCTTCTGCGATTTGTCTAAACACGAAATTTAAAAGATAGTATAAATACTCGGGAAAGTTAATACATGTGTTTACTCTTTACATACCTTGTATGTGATAGTAGAATTATGATGTTTGGTGATACACGTCTGAAATCAAATATTTATGGAACTAATAAGCGATTCGTCGTTCATAGTTCAAATCACAGTAAATGAGCAAATAACAATTTCATTTACACACAGATGAAACACAAATCGGACCTAGCAATGGAAGATATATATGTCATTGAACCATTGGAAATGCAAAAAAAAAAAAAAACATATTTTAATTAAATAACATACTTGGGGAGCATCTTCATCAACAGTGCCTCGGTCTTCTTCTTCTCCTCGGCCAACTCGAGCGTCGCCTCGGCCACGCGCTCCTCGAGCTGAGCCGAGTACTTCTCCATCATGCCCACCATGTTGTCAATAACGCTCGTGTGTCTGGATAAGAGAAAAGGGGATGCCGGTGGTTAAACATAGAAACAGGATGATTACGTCCCGTGTTAGGTATTTCAATGACGGGAATAGTGCCTGACCCAGCTTAACAAAAGGTATTTGAACACCAATAAATTTGCATTTTGAGTTTACATCAAAGGACATCAAAGGTCCGGTAGCTATAACAATTTACAAGTATCACATATAGTACTTAAATTAAAACAAATAATAAGAAACCAAACCAAAAAATCGGTAAGAAAAGACGGTCGATATGCACATATACAATGTAGTGTACCATTTACAATTAACTTACTTATAAGGATTGACTTTGCCCAGGTCTTTGATGGCCTGCGATGCCACCGGCCTTTCAAGCGGGTCTTCGGCCCAGCACATACATATAAAATGCTTGAGGCCATCCAACTGACTGTCGTCGGCCGGATTCGAACCCGCGTCTCCGTCTTCATTCGAAACGACGCTGTGAATCTCGTCTAGGCTTGGTCGGAATACTGGGTCACTGTCCTGGGCCATGACTTTTTCGATGATATCTGGGAATAACAAATATAAAGGCCTCAAATATTGGATACAATTTTCAATACGTGACTTTTTCTATTATATCTGGGAATAAAAAATATAAAGGCCTCAAATAATTGATACAATTTTCAATACGTGACTTTTTCTATTATATCCGGCATAGATCAAAAGAATAATAATTGGGAGATCCAAGATGGCATGCATATTTGGAAACTTATGAGAATACGTATTTATAAATAGTTCCGAGAAATGCAATTGCGAAATGTCAATATATAGAGGTACGTGTATGTACTTGCACTATTGTGTTATTAAAATGGTAAAAGATCATGTAGAAAAACAAATACTCTGGTCTTGATAGTTCTGTTTTTATATCTACTCATTTCGTTTGAGGAATTCTTATGGAACGAATTTATTCTCAATATTTGTCACATAACTTTTATCATTTTGTTAATGAGACAACATCCCAATATTTGTCCTGTTGAGTTTCACTTATTAAACTTAACACGCATACTCAACCTATTTTTTTTTTTACATTGATCACATATTAACCCAGTTGATCTTTATGCACCCTGTTTAAGAGCTCTTTTTGTGAGAACAGTTTTGAATTAAGATATACAAATATTCACAAAGTATAGAAACATAACCATAAAAACACATCCAGAGTAATAATCTACCTAATTCCTAATATTATTTTTGGATGAAACGAAAGTAGAATAAACAGGGACGTTGAAATGTGTAAAGTATGTGAACCTGGGGGCGCCGATAAAGAACGGGGCACGGCAATGTATTCTTTGGATGATTAAAACTTGCTTATTTACAGGCGCGGATCCAGAAAATATTGAACCTGAGCGCGCAAACGTTATGAACTATCCGACCAAACCGGAGGCGCGGCAATTGATTGTTTTGCATTGCAAATAAGGCGAACATGAGGCTCTGGTGCATTTTGGGACAAATGTAGTATTCGGTGAGCGTATTGTTCGATATATGAAATATTTGATATAATAAATATGAAATATAACATATTATTATCAGTCGGGTCGATGGAACAATTCGAGTAGCATTGGAACATTGTAAAATGTCGCTGTTTTTTCTCCACCAATGATAGAAAAAAAAACATTGCTTTGCTCTATGTGATTCTTCCGTCAACCATAGCTTCCTCCTCACGTAAGCCCGTGTTTTGAATGTAAAAGATCAACATGTTATGGATTGTGGTTTTGGATGTGAACACATTTATTGACACCAAATCTTTGTTTATGCATGCTTTGTTGCATTTTTTTATGATCAGCTACATGTACATGTAAATTCTATGTCAATAATCTCAAAAATTCTACTGAGTTTCTCTGGTATTTTAAGGGACCGCAATAACATATTTTCGCAAACTGAATCCCAATTATCGAACTTTATATGTTAAAATAACAAGCCTTCTTACATTTCTTAAAAGCCCTTTAAAACATTCTCTGATATAGATATTATACCAGGGTTGTTAAATATCCCTATATGAATTAGGAATTTAAGAAGGCTACTCATATGGCATAAGGAGCTGATTCCACTTCAATGTTCTTGGTATGCATTTGAGCTATGGCGCAATATTTTTGTGTGATTTGTTGATGCATTTTATATGTTGAACATAGTTACAATATTTCTCAAAGTTATTATTTAGATGCATATTACAAATTTCAGTTTATAATAGAATATACTTCTGGTGTTGCATTCTTTTGAGACGTCGACTATAGTGGGTCAAATCAATACTTCATACGAACATATTTCATTCATACTCATTCCCTTGTCTAGCAATAACACTAATCCCACATAAGGTTTATTTTGCCCGTTGGTGGTAAGCGAAATTGAAATATATTGGGAAATCCCGATATCTACTACAAATAGCCAGAAGAACTTAATAATATGCATGTATGGGTGAAATGAATATTCAATAACCTCAATAATTTCGTAATCGTGGAGACGTTCTGTTGTCATTATGGTAAGTTTATATGATATGTTCTAATCGTGCTAATGACATTATATTTGTCATAAACATACCCTCGCACATGTGAAAACAATACACAATGGATCCCTTTCATTCATCGGACAATGGTCATTCTTGAGCAGCGTCTGCTCACAGATGAGAGGCAATTTAGGTTATATTGACCCCCTTTGATTCAATAGACTCACGGAATAAATCATGCTCTGTTTGGTTTGGGTATTTGATTTTTGGGCGCCCTCAATATGTTGAGCAAAGGCTCAGAATTATTCGGGATCGCTTTATAAGATCAAATGCCCGTTTCATGGGTAAAAGGGTCCCATTCGATTTTATGAAGTGTCTCAGATTGAATGAAAAATCTGGATCTTCGATCAAAGAAACGTGTTTGTTCTATGGCATTTTACATTAACAAAAACATGTGTTAATTCCTTTACTGCCATACATAATAAACACATACTTCTAGAAGTTGATAAATAATGTGTTTAGGAGCAGAAAAAGCTAAGATTTTCACAAGTAAAATGAACAAAGGAATCACAAATATTAAGATGAAATTTTCACATAATTTGACATAAAACTCTATAAGAAATAAACTGGTAGCATTTGCTTAGTAATGCTCAAATAAATCAAACTTATTATAAACTATTATATACAAAATAAGCAAATGTTGGAGATCAACTGTTCTGTGAGCCTATGGTAAATATAAAAGTCTGAACACACCCTCTATTTATATATATAATGATATGGAAATAGATATAAAAAATCAGCTGGTCTTATTTTCTGAATATTTCTTTTATTTGTACACATACATCCAAAAGGCTAAATCTTGATATTTTACGTTAATTTATTCTTGAACTATGCTCATACCTTTATACTGTGATTCTATTTTTATCAGTGCAAACACAGAGGGCAGGAATCCGAGACAAAAAGTTTAAAAATATGATTTAATCAAACCGATTATGCATCATATTAGGAAATGGGTGGATCCTTATTTATATAATGCAGATTGACTGAACGAACCTATCCCGTTTCCTGTGACTCTCTTAATAACGTTAGACCGAATCGGATTCCTTTGAGCAAAAAAAAAGTCCTCTTTTCAAGTTTGTATGATTAAATATATTTTTACTTAATCTTCATATTGAGTATACTAATGGCGATGATGTGTTTTCAATTTCAAACCATATAGAAATGGCCTAGACCCATGTCACATACTTGGCCCTTTAAAAAAAGATACATTTTATAGCCTCATTGTACATACCTGCAAGATCCATGTCTTCATATTCCGTATAGGGATCATTCCTCGCAAACACCTCTTTAATAACAACGGCTGCGCTATAGAGATCGCCCGCCTGGCTCCCGGTGTCCTGCTTCACTGAGAGATTAGTCAGGTCGGGGTAGTGCTCGCGAAGCAGCTCGGGACTCGTCCATTGAAGACCTAAACATGAAATCATTTGCTTTAAAGTTTGGAGAGATAGGAATAATTCTATATTTTATATGATGTAAACAAGTCATTTTAACATTTTGGCCATGGGGTAAGTTAAACGTTTAAAGAATATAAAGACTTGAAAAACAGCCGGGCGAGCTCAATATCAAAACTTTTAAATAAAATAAATCCTTGATTTAAGAATAATGTGGTTGATCACATATGATACCAGGTTGATATGCGATTGATCTCCATTTAATTCCAATGATACTATATGCATAAATGACTATCCATGCCGCATGCCCACCTTTGATTTTGGCATAGTCCGACAGCTCCTCGTCTTCAACCTGCCCAGCTGTAAAGTGCTCCAAATGCATGTCGGTCAGTTTGCATTGAAAGCGACCGTCCACGACTATGTTGCTGCTCTTCAGGTTGCCGTGCACTTTGAGCTCAGTGCCGTGGATGTATTCCAGGCCCTGGGTGGTAGAGAGGTTTTCACGTTTTATCTTAAGTTTATGGTATCATCAAAGTTATATGGGCAAATTATAACATTTAACTATAACAATATCAGCAAGCGCAGTAGTCAAAAGCCGACGTAATACTTATATTTATCAAAATATATATCATGGACATTAGGGGTGTGACGGTTCGAACCGAGAACCGCGTACCGAGAAAAATTCACGGTTCGGTTCGAACCGAAAACCGAAGACCCAAATCTCGGTTCGGTTCGGTTTTTTTCTTAATTGTAGATATTCATATTATTTTGAAACTTAACATCACATCTATACCATTTTCTATTATTCAACTATTTTAAACACATACATAATTGAACAATAAGAAAAATGTATGTCTGTCTGTCTGTCGACACCTTGGGCATTACTCGGACAAGTTCTCGGCTATTCCTCGATGGATCTTATTTTCCTTTTGCACGTGGAAAGAACGTATTTTTAGAGCTGTGCGTAGGCGTATCATTAAAAAATATTACAAAAAAATGAAATGTTGGTGAATTTTCGAAAAAAAGGTGATTTGGGGACTTAAGGTGTAGACACATAGGATGAAACAACCATTTTCCGATGGTTGTTTCCTTTTGGAAACAACCATTTTTTGGCGTTTCGTAAAAGGACACACCTTCCAATGGATGTCTGGGCCACTTCATTTTCAAGTGTGACGTTTATCATTATTACGTAACATTAGCGATTTAGAACAATTAGAGAACAATTGCTTGGTTCTTTTGTTTGTAATTATTGCGTTTTGAATTTGTTTGTATCAAGAATTCATATTAACTTTTACAGTTTTACATAAACAAACGACTAATATTTAGCAAAGAATTTATGAAAAACATAACGCTTATGCAAATGGTTGTTTCCTATGGTTGTTTCATCCAAAATGGTTGTTTCATCCAATGTGTCTATACCTTTAGGCACATAGAGAAAGATAACGGATATATCGTTATATGGTGAAGACTGCTTTGTGAGGACGAGTATGTAAGGAAGACGTTGTGAGAATGACGTGAGAAAGACGTTGTGAGAAAGACGTTATGAAAAAGACGTTATTAGAAAGACGTCGTGAGAAAGACGTTGTCTGAAAGACGTTGTGAGAAAGAAAACAAAAACGTGAGAAAGACGTTCCTTCGATAGATTCCATAGATCTTCTAATTGAATTTCCTATGTTTTTTTTTTTCAATTTTCAACTATTCAGAATTGTTAATGTAGCATGGGACTTGATAAGTTTAACTGATCTACTTGTTATACCAGAATATTTTAAGGTTTTGCACTTTACATGCGGCTTTATATTATAATGGTAAATCGAGAAAAGTTTTAGCTTATAACTTTTTTATTTTACACATGATATCTTCTTAAATTTACACAATGGTTTGAGAAATGTATATGGTTTTAGGGGAAAACATCTTGAACTTTGAGGCATTGGTCTAAATTGGTGCACACTTGGGAAGATTTCCAGAATCTTAGAAAATATCGTAGTTTCATCGAAAAAATGAATATACGATATTGTTTATTTGGCTTCAATTTTTGGAAAGAAATGTTTTTATATATTCAAATATACATAATTATTATAATGTTTGCATTTGAAGTTCTATTTTCGCAGATTAAGGTATGATAAAACAAACATAACTGTTCTTGATTTGTGGCTTTTTAGGCTAAGTCCAATCAAAATAGCCTAAATTTCGTAGAGGTTACTCCTATTTGTGCAAGGCAGAATACAATAAAAAGTAAACCTATATTGCACCCTCGAATTGTGAACACATTTTGATAAAATTTAACTTGATAGGTTTACTAATTTATTTTTAAATAAACTTTTATCCCCAAAATTTTGCCGATTTACCCTAATAATTTCTAGCCATTTAGTGTTTGTTCACTCTCTATGATCAGCATGTTGGTTTAAATTGTAAACGCTTATTTTGGGTAATATAACCAAAGTCATGTTTAATAATTTGCTCAGTTGGTTGGATCAAAATGTATATTGCAATTATTACTGAAACTGTTACAAATGTGGATTATCAGTAAGGATTATTGTGCGTTCATATCTTAAGTGTCTTGTTTGCACTTAATTTGTGAACATTCGTATGGTTTTGAAAAGAAAAATATACATTAATATAGTTAAGATGTTGATAACCATAAAGAAAAAGAAAAAGAAAAATATATATATTCAAAATAACATATGTTTATAACATAAGTTACAAAAAATATATATAATGGTATATGATATATATCATTATATATATTTCATAATATATGTATATTCAATGTGATATTTTTTAACATATATTATGAACGTGTTTTTTTTTGCATCATTTAAATTGGTTTATATTACATGTATCATTTAGCAAACAAGTTATATGTAATTAATAGTTTACATGAGTTGAACATTAACTAGTTTATGAAAAGGGTGTCATTTATTCAAATATTCACTATAAAACCCTTTATAAAACAACCGAAAAAAATACCGAACCGAACCGAGATCTTTTGCTGTACCGAACCGAACCGAACCGAACCGAAGGATTGGCGAACCGTCACACCCCTAATGGACATAATGATGGTCAAGTTTTTTTTTCATAAAAGCAGGAACAAGATTCATGATTCATTCAGGCACAAGTTATAGTTAGATCAAATTTCACTTCATAAACTATTATATCACCTTGAGTATATCGATGGCAATGGAGAACTTAAAGAGGTCATCCAGCTGAATCTTGTCGTTCCAAATGACGTCATTGAGACTGCCCTTCATGGCGTATTCCCAGCATAAACATATGTTTGGGGCCTCTAGACAGGCTCCAACGAACCCGTTCAGATTGGTGTGGTTCAACACTTCAACCTGGTAAAAGTTAAACAGGATGGAATGTTGTGGTTTTGAAAGTACACATAATTTCTTGATAAAATATGTCATTTTTGCCATTAATGACCAAGCCTTTAAATAACATAGGAGTGTGATCACAAATGCGTAAATAGTGAGAATAACCGTGTTAAACCCATTCATCTGAATATAGTTGGCCTAGCCTAAATCACATTGCTAAGCCAAAGTAGTCGTCATTAATGTCCATGTTATAATCTTAACATCAACCAAGTAACAACCGGAAAATGTGCTGGACTTTTTATCTCTTTACCTTTCTCATTTCGGTGAGCAGTTGGCGATCGACGCTAATTCGGTCTTTGCTCACGCGTTTCAACGCGATGTTCGTTCCTCGATAGTTGCCAACGGTGATGAAGACTTGATCGGTCATACTGGCCGCCATGGAGGTCTTGGAATCGGTTCGAAGCATCTGGCTCTTGGAGCGCAGGTTCATCTGGAAAAAGGGAATGTGTGTAGATCATAGTAGACAAAAAACAGGAATGCACCAAGTCGCGCACATACAAAACTCTGTAGCCAGCCACAAGAAGATAATTAGATATATGCATGTAATCGCATCACATGTTTAAGCATGTATTAACGCTAGACAGGTTATATAAAAACGAAGAGCTGATCAGCTGTTTTTATAATGGATACGTTCAGCAATTGACCTACATTTGAGACATCTGAATCTCACTAAGGTCAACTTGATTTGGCGACCCTTATCATTTAGCTCCCTAATAATTGAATCCTATTGTATCAGATAACGGTCTACACTAAAAAAAATTGTCACTTACTACACTGCCAGGCATACCCCCAGCCCCAGTGTGCAGGTTGATCTCTTCGTACTTGATCTTCCACGCCATGTTCTTCAACTTGCGCTCAACGTACACCTTCCTGGAAAAGCAAGTGATGAAGAACAATCAGTTATATTTGTAGCTAATTATAGATATAGTTACACCAGTGAGCATCTTATAAGAACCAAGCATAATGCTTATAGTTGACGACATGTAATAACAGTATATAATAGATTTGAAAATTATGATGTTTTGTTAAAGGCAATTACCATCATAGCAAGTCTGAAGGGATTACATTTTCGAAATAATTGTGCATTTCCAATATTATTAAGGATTATACCAAATATATCAAATATCCGTAGCATTAACATTATCTTATCATATACTAGTAGGGGAAAAGGGTAAGTCTCAAGGCGTTTTAAGGATGTGCTGAGTACAATGATCCAGACCTTACCTTATGACAATAATGGCAATGATGGCGATGATCAGGAGAGAACCCAGCACAGAACCAACGATGATGAACACCGTGAAGTCCGCTGTCAACAATATGAGATTTGAATTATTAATTAAATCTTAGGATATCCATATGCATGGATTCTATATATATTCGCCTGAAAATTACATTATGCTTTGTATATACTTGTACAAAAAATAGATTGATATAATATATAAAAACATTTTGAGTATAATTAAATTGAACAACCAGGTCAGCCCAAAGCACAGGTATACATATGACAAATGGTACACGCAATTCTGTGCATAAATAGAATACTATAAATGTTGATCATCACATTTCTTCATGATTCAGTTAGCGATAGAAACCAAATTAAACCAATTTATCATGAAAACCAAACTCACGGCACTTTGATCCATCGAAACCACATTTGGGCACATCGGGAGGCGCTTTGTTCCTTCCTACGTCCCCGTTGCCCCAGATGGGCTCTTCAAAGAACAGCCACTCCTGTGGAATGATGATAGTCAAAATATAAATGTACATAGAATCTATTAACTTGATATGTGGGGTAATGTTATGCATCATTTAATAAACAATTGAATCTGTTATATATGTTTATTTAGGGCAGCTGAGGTGCGGATATTAGGTTGGAATGACCGACTATATAAATAGATGTGGGTCAAACCGAATGTTAGTAAACAAAATTACTTACAGTTAAAAAGACTGTATATATGATTTTAGCAACAATGGCCCATAATCTACCATTCCAATTTTCGAAAACTTTATCGTTTCTCTATTTATGATAGAAAGTAGCAAAAACTAGCACGAATCCGCAGGGATGCCAGACGCTGATTTAAAGGTAGGCGATATATTGCACAATGGCATCACTGGTTCATTTTTACCGGAACCTCCCCCAATAGTTTATAAAACTAAAACGGGATCCCTTATTTTTATTCACCCTTGTAATGGTGGTATCTCGCCTTCGCCGTCGATCTGTGGACGAAGTCGTCTCCGTCTCAGCAATAATCTCGAATTGGTTGTTGCCTCGCAGGTCGAACAACCAGTAATCGGGCACGCGGTCGGCGTTGGCGTCCATCACGATGTCGCCGGTGGCGCCACCTGTTTTGTTTTATAAAATAGTCCATATCTTGTTTGGTCACGAAAAGATCTTTTAAAAGTTCATAAATTACATTTTGAACCTCATATTAATTGTTCCTTGTGCAATGTAACAGAATTAACCAAGAACGGGTATGAGTTCCAGAAAGGGCATAAACTTACATGTCATGTGTATCGCACGAAATATTTGGCTGAAGAATGTAAGTAGACTATTTAAAAACAGATGTTCGGCTTTTGTATAATATACATTGACACTCGGTTATTGTTTTCGGCGTATCCGCCTCCTTTTTATAAATCACTGGGTGTCACCGAATTTCACGCTTATCGAGCATCACTGCATTATCATTGCTTTGAATACATAAACTTTATTCTTTTGAATAAATTTATTGCCATGGTTCATGTTATCAATCCTTTATCGCACTCCAATACAAACAACTGTAACTCACCGGGTGTCACTGAATTGCGCGCCTTATCGAGCAACGCGGCGCCGTCGTTGATATCCCCTCCGTCATCGAGCACTTCCTGTGCAACGCGCGCGTACAACTTCATCGAGTCGTAGAGGAACATCGAGTAAAAGTCGGGCTGCATTCGAAAAGGGTGTACAAATACGTTTATACTTTACGTCATCATTTATGACAATATTCATATACTACTCTGTCTTCCTATGTATAAATAACGGGATGTAACGGAATAGTGCGCGTAGAGCTTCACCGGGTTATACATGAACATTGGGTATAGGTCGGGCTTTTCTTAAGAACTTCTAAAATACAAGGAATGGGGTAAGTGTGTTAAATGTGACCTTACAACGAGTTTAAGTAGGGATGCTTTAAATAAAATATAATTGATACAAAATGTATGTTTAGATGGGTTATGCATTTGACTTGAATATTTCATTTTATGTGCTTTATATTTCCCCCGATCTCTGTATTTTGACTCTTCCGATCTATGTTCTATTTACTCAGCCCATATATACACTTGTATATGTGTTTTCATCTCAAATTACTGTAACTCGCTACATTGCGGCACTCAATTTGTACAAACCATTTTACGTTAACAACCAAATTTCATCATAAGGGCATTCTCGATGAAACAGAATACCAAATCCGATCCATGTCGTGTTTGCGAATAGGGAGGTGGGAGCAAGCAAAGACAGTTAAGTCGATAAGTCCATTTGCTGTAATGCTACCGGGTCAGGTGAAATCTATCCGGGTAAATTTGCCAAGAATGACGACTGAGTGAGAAGTCATGTTTGAGTGGCTAACAGAGGGCAAGTTACTTAATGGTATCAATATTTAGTAGGAATCTACATGTATAGGAATCAGGGTTATTTATTAATTAGGTCATTGATTGTGCACTTATGATGGTCACTAAACCATTGTCAACAACGGCTATAAAAAGGGTTACGTCGAGAAGGGTTAATTAAGAAAAAAAGTTAATAGCCAATTGATATTACATACCAAGATATTACATACCAAGATGTAATAGTTTTGTAAGAAGACCAATTGAGATGTAATTAACGTTTGCAATGTCATTTGTTGCTGTGTTAAGTTTTCCGAATTTGTTTTCAGATAAAAAAGTACTCGTCCTATTGTTTTTAGGTTTCAAATAATTGCAATTGAACTTACATTTGCCCTCGTTAGACCGAGATCTTCAGCATAACTCGTGGCGTACTGACTGGTGTTGAATTGCTCCAGGAAATCGTCAACGAAAGTGAAGTTGTTCATCTTAGCGAAAAGCTGCGACAAAATTACAAAATGGTGTTGTTTTAGTCAGTTGAGTTAAACATGAAGCCCACCTTAATTTATTTATACATTAGCAGAGCCACCTTGACATTATCATACACAATTTACAATAAAACTTATAAGTGCGATGCAAGAATAAATTTATCGTTAAATGGCTAAATAATGTATAATCGTTTTTATAATTGATTTTATACCATATTCCAAATACATTAGAGACAATGTTAACACTAATATAAAACAAGTATTACTATTACACATTTTACCCGGACCGAGGTTTTGTTGATAAATGTGTAAAAATGGTAAAGACTGGCTTCTATTGAAGTCACCGAATCAAACATTGACTCTTCTTTGATGTTCCTATGTTATGTAAAAAATCCTTTTTTTCTTGGATTTAACAACTTTCTCTTTATTACTTAAAACAATAGAGTATTTCAAAATACAGGTTTGGTTATATTTAGATCTAGCGACATCTTGTTACATTTTTCAACATGCTTATTTATGTGTTCTTTGAGTCAATAAATCCTGTATCCATTAAGTCTAAACTGCAAGCACTATGATATGTTAAACACTCTTAAAGACAAATGGTTATATTGCTTTTTTCAAACAAAAACTTGATATGATATAAAATGCCTGACAATAAAATAGTTGACCTTTGAAGGATGATTTAGGGATTTCTCTTTCTTTTGCTTGTCGTGACTTTGGGATCAGGATTATACTATGGTAGATCGTTACTTTACCATGATTTTTGACTGAATTCTTAGCACCAGAAAAACTTAGCTTGAGACATAACACAAACACTTGACTAGCCTGAAGATTTAGCCCACGACGTGTAACAAAACAGTAACGTTTTTGTCGAAGCATTTTTCATTACAGTGGCTTATATTTATGTTGCGATTTAAGAATACTTGTAACAATTATTAAGAGATCATAACAATGAAACAATTTTTATGATAGTTCATAAATCAAGTTGAGTTCTATTTGCGTTTATGATTACATGGAACTGATTTACTACGGACAAATATAGGGGGATCATATTCATAGTTAGGTATATAAATATAATTTTATCAAACCAATATGTAATATTGAATGAGAGAATCGTAACAAATGTTTTCTCACTTCTTTGTCACTAGAGTATACTCGAAATGTCCATATCTAGCAACATTTTCAATATATCGCTTATTGATCACATGCTTTGCGTTGCTTGCTCTCAAAATGAGTGTCATAATTGTTTCACATTGGGGTTTAAAAACACGGGGTTTTAATAGGATATTGAATTCTAAAATTACATTTTTTGTAGGAATGTTTATAAAAAAAACAGAGCTAATAAAAATATGTTTAAAAGCAGTAATATGATAAAACCGATTCACACTCACCATGAACAAGTTCCTGTATCCCTTCTTCGCCCGGCTATTATTCCCATCGTCACTCTGAATGAAATCAGGACTTGTGAGCGTATCATAAAGTCCTTGGTCGGGCGTCTGTTGGTTTACGTAGATGAACACGAAATCTCCCTTGTGCATCTTTTGCCGAGTGGCTTCGACCATCCATGAACGAAGCTCGCCCAGTGGTACCGAAAGGATGACAACTAGAATCCAAAGCAGATGGGTAATATCAGTATGTGTGAATTAAATATGCAAGTGATTAATACATGTAATTGGTATTGGTTATATTATGTATACCTACAGCTTGCAGAAAACAAATGTTATCCACAAAACCAAGGCTAAAATTCATAATGATTATAAATGTTGCATGGACAGATTATCCAGGTTTTTGTTTAACTTAAAACAGGGGCATCCGAGGCATAGGCTATTGACGTATAACAATCAACTGTTTTTATTATGTGATATCAATGTTTTGAAGATTCTTTTCGATGTGGTGTAAACAAAACAATACACGTTTCTTTAAAAGACTAATTTTGATATGTTAATGACTCTCAGGAAAACAAGATTTAATATTCATAACTCACTTCTGGCCTCGAGCTTGACCGTCTTGTAGATCTTCTGGATCGTGTTCCTGCTCGGGTTTTCCTCGACATTGCGCTCCCAGTTGACCACCTCGTAGCTTCCCGATTGGCCATCAATTACCTTTTGGCAAGATGTTAAATATTATATAAAAACATGAATTCACATATATTGAAAGATGTCAATCAAAATATTATATATACATATATGTAACTCTATGAATTGTAAACCATCTGGACATACCTGATCACATAAGGGAGCTTTATATGCTTGATCAGCCAGATTAAGCCCATACTATGAAATAAATCTAAATTAGTTAAACATCAATTGATCATTAACACAACATTTAACAACGATGAATCTCAAATGATATTATCTCACATCTCGAACGCCTCGGCCCAGCTCTCCATAATCGCCACCTTCGGTTGAAATGAGAAAAGCCTTCTTCCACTTCATCTCGTCCATCAACAGAAGGATGCCCTCGCCTTTAAATAAGATTGTTTGATTTATGGATGATTGAAAATTGTAATGTGTTATAGGGTTAATACTTGACCTCGAACTATTTTTAATTGGTTGAACATATAAGGCTGTTAAAAGCAAAACTCGTTTTATCGCTTTTTATACTAGTGTTCGTGTTAAACCAAGTAAAGTGTTTAATGAGACAAAAAGATGAGATCAACTACATGTGCAAAGTTAAATCATAGCACTGAAGTGATTTTTATTTCTTGATTAAAGCTAGTCTACTTTCGTTTTCACTTTAGTACATATATACTGCCCCAAAAAAGTCAAGCCCCCCTCCAGTTTGTACCATTAACGTATGCAGAAAAGCACACTGTAAACTGTTGTGATTATCATTTAAAAAATTATCGTTTTTTTTTCAATGTTTATTGTTTAACTTTGTACATCAATATGTAAACCACGAAACCACGAAACCAATTTGTTACAAATGAATCAGTTCAAACTGGCTATTTTATGCAAATGTGAGATACCCCTTTTTCCATTAACATTAGAACAGCAGCTAAGTACCTCTAATTTCATCATGAATAAACCCCCTTTAACTGATCCAATCGCGACGAAATTAGCCATGGATATATTTAACACCTGAATTGATAATATTCTGGACAAAAATGATAAAACAATAAGTTTACAAATACAAACAATTCGTTTTAAAACAGTGCACTACTGCATAGGTAAATGGTAAAAACTGGAGGGGGCTTAACTTTTTTGGACAGTGAAGGTTACCTGATAGGTGTGATATGCTCTAACAATCGAGAATATACATGTAGAAACATCTCCCTGTGCACAAACTAATCGTGAAACATAATAATGGTGTTTATTTTGATATTTCATATTTACTAATACATCTTAAGGGCTTACCGATGGTTGCAACTGGATACAGAAGTCGCACCAGGGTGGTGTAGTCATTTTTATCACCCACAGAGGGATCGCTGCTGATCCAGCCAAAGGTCGGGATGTTGAGGTTGGAACCCAGGAGTCCAGACGATACCATGGCTACAAGATAAGGAATAATTAGGAAATTGAACCATACACTCGTTACTCGTTTTATTTTGCGAAGATGAATGCATACAATCTTCATTGCTGTATGAACGTTCTAAAAGCGACGATGAATAATTGATAAAAAGAAGTCTTGGCTTATACAAAATCATGAAACGCGTTATAACGACACTAAGTGTATATCAACTATACAACATATTTACTTCTATATTGAACGAGAAAAAATTAGAAATATTCATTATCGTTCCCCTATGTTCGCTTTTAATAAGGTCACTTTTAGGCCATCGTACCTTATTTGAGTCGAATTTAAACATTGAGGTACACCAAGTCATAAGGTACCAGACACATACTTAATAAAGGTATTAACCTGATGAGCAGAGCGGACCGAGGATGAGGTCAGGCACGAAGCCACTGGCGATGAGGTCGGCTAAGGACCCGAGGGAACTCTTGCTGTTACAGTCGCTGTTCGCGTATTCTACTCTGCAATACATGGGCATAAGTTTGAAATTTAACTTACTCATATTAAGAAACGCACAACTGCAATTAATGGTGCATTAAGATAGTTGCAAATTGAAAATGGTTCGACCAATTCAAAGTCATTAAAAAAAAAAAGATATCTCCTTTCTTCACCCAATTTAACACAAAATCTCTTTATCTACTTACTAACAAAAATATTATATCAAACTTTAATCAGAATAACAACAAATTAAAACCAGTATTTTGGTATACCGTTCATTTAATGAACAACAAATAATGTCAGACAAGCATCAGCATGACTTACTCAAACGTGTATCCATTGAGCGACGACGAATCCGAATTGGCCTCGATTTGCTCGAGCGAATACGATAACGCTCCGAGATTGGTTCCCGCGCTGAACCCGATGAAGACCGGCGTCTCAGTGCATAGCCACGCCACTTTCACCGTTTGTGACGTCACGAATGGTGAGTGTGACGTCATCAGAATAATGGCAAGAGTGAGGAGTTTGAAGCAGGGGGATTCCATTATGATTGTGAGCATAACGAGGAATTATGTACGCATTGGTTTTATGTCTACAGTTTCCTCCTTAGTTTCATAGTGTTGAGGATTTGTTCAGTGATTGTTGAATGTAGCTTGAAGATGTGTCACTTGAGTTTTTTTCCTGTAATCGAAAAATAATATTCTAATCTTTTCATCGTTACAAATACAATACAAAGTAGATATATATTTATTGAGGCAATATTTTTAACGTTATTGTCAAAGACGTCGGTAAGACGTTGTGTTGTTTATATGACAAAAAATGACATCCCGACATAATTGTACATAATCTGGGCAGAATCTGGACATAATCTGGGCAGAATCTGGGCATTGCGTTTCGTCGATTGAATATGCCCACTCGGCAAACAATATCCGCAGGACGTCCTAATCACGTAGTTTTACGTCCCGACGTCCGTGACACAATCAGGACGTCACTAAGATGTTAAAAACGAGACGTCCCAGCTATGTCATAAAATGACGCCAATGGGACGAATTTTTCGTGACGTGACATATTTACACGTCCAGAGTACGTCAATAATCAGACGTTGTAAGGACGTGCTATTAATGGCGTTCTTATGACGTTGCAAATTTGACGTCTCCTTGACGTACCAATATGACGTAAAAAGGACTATATATTTTGGTCGGGACGTAATCTGACGTTCTTAGGACTTCATTAAAAGACGAACTTACGGAAAGCACTTATTGTTTAAGAGCATTGCGAATACCCCTCAGAAAATTGAAAATTTTGATTTTTGACAATTTATAGTAGGAAATGTTTTGATTTCAAAGTGGAATATGATAGTCCAGTTGAATATCTATCATATGCCTCAAAAAAGTAAATATATGCTATTTATGTATAAAATGATTTTTGATATTTAGATAAAAATGTCCGTGTAATAAATATTACGTCCGATATAGGTCCGTCCTTTAATGGTCCGTTCACGGACCAGTATAGGACGTCGTATTTATAGTCTTTGCGGACGTTTTTACGCACGTCCTTTGCATGTCCGATATGGACGGCGATGCGACGTCTAGAAATTACGTCCGGCAAACTTTCATACAGGCCCAGTAGATGAATGAAATAGGACGTCATGTAAAGACGTCGAGGGGACACGATAAGGACGTGTCTTTGCCGAGTGGGTGAGTATGATTTGCCCAATAGGTCATTAGCAAAGTTTTTCATAAAGTCATGGATCTGTAGATATTTGTATTCAGTTTATGGCACTAATTTATAATATAAGCTAATTTGTCACACGACTCCATAATAATTCGGCACAACAACAGAATATTTGAGTAATCGTTTAGGCTTATCTACACATGGGACCCTTTGCATGGATAAAGCTTTGACTTTTAACCCTTGACTGAATTGTCATATGGTTTATTTATAGCTGAGCCTTTATAATAAACTTAAGATGCATTGTAATGTAAGACTAATACATTGTCTTCATAGATAAGAATAGATAATCTTTTTGTACATCCGTCTGTTGATATTTTAATATTCATTGATATTTTTAATCAATCATATAACATAACAATCAATTTGACCTATACATGTATTGTTGTTTTCTTATTGCATTGTATTTTTAAACAAGGCAAACTTAAGCTGATCCATTGACAATTTTAGCGTTGTCACAAACTTACCGTAACGGCTCTACTACCAGTTTATGTTTTTAATCATCCTCAAATTTAAATCCGAGCCTTATATGTTTAAGATTCAAAGTGTGTCCTTTGATAAAATCTCAAATTTCTATTTAAAATTCTAAATGTACCATTTTTGTATCCTATTTATTTAGTGCCAGGTCTGGTTATTGACTTTCTTAGCTATCCCAATGGTACGAAACAGTTCACACGCAAATGATCGAATCGCACATAATGTTAACACTTTCCGTAATTTCCTGTGCTTTTAGTGACACTCTTATCCAAACTAATTAGCCGTATTAATCATTATTTTATCGAGTTATCCAGATAGAATAAAAAACCGCCGATGTTTGTTTTAACACTGAATGCTCAAGGGAAAACAAATTGACACACACATTTTTTCATTCAATATCAATATAAAAACTGCAGTTTACAGCTTTATTCAACTCATGATCCAATAGAGAGCTGGAACCATTCAGCTTTTTTTCTGTCAAAAAATCAATGAACATGCCTTTAAGTAACAAACCAGTTCATTTCACTAAGAAATTTTTTGATAAAAATGGTTATATATATAAACGTCACTGGATCTGTCATTCTAGACAAAGCCGCTTACATAATAGCGGGTTTTCCTTGAGTGAGTGAGAGAAATAGACAAGAGTAAATTAAAAAGCTCTGTGCAAAAAGGGGTATTCGATCCAAGTTCATATATTTAGGAAAAAACATGCATTTGGCTATGCTGGTAAAGTGTCCATTCTCCTTATGCCAGGTGCAATTAACCTATGACATTGAAAGCAAAAAAAAAACACGATTTAACAATTTATCAGACACGATTCATGGGGCAACTAGAATACTTACTTTTGATCTGCCTACACAATAATGAGTTAATACATTTGCCTAATTTTGGTACGGATTTTTATCCCGATCCCCGCTGTCTGACACTCACTCCAATTGACCTGAAATGTGCCAGTAATCTTTATTTACATTGAGAGTCTACAAATAATAACTGAAGGGCTCCTTGCAAACTAAGGAAAAACTATTTTCATAATGTCATGCATGAGTAAAATATCTGACATACACAGGTTATTTTGCTTTAAAAAGCCACCTTAAAATTAAAACCAATCTTTATTGGGTACATTTAAATCGAATTGAGTGAGTATCCATATTTATCTATTTCTATGAACATGTGCAAACTTAATAGTCACTAGGCACGAATAGTTGAATGCTATTATTCATGGATCCTTCCAACTATATTTAGTTGGTTTACCATGTCGTTAACTATCTATGTATACGGCAAACAGACACTCATGAGGGGCTTTTACTTGTATGCAATATAAATAAAGTGTTTGCTCGTAAATTGTTCATTAAAATCTGGACCTTGAGATTTATATGCTTCGTGTTTGCATGTGTCATGCTTTATATCCCATTTATTTACTCATTGCGCGAAATTCTTGTCGCTTTAATTCATTATTTAAAAGAATATTTAACCTTATTTTATTTATTTTATTTATTGTTGTATGTATAGACAAATCCATTTTACAGTCTCATGCCATAGCTTTACTTGTTATTGAGTAAACGTTTAATCTCAGAAAAAAAAACATTACTCAGAATCTTGAAATCAAATATGCATGAAAATGATGTTGAGGTCGATTACTAAATCATGGAAACGATGTTGTTCTTTGTTGAAAATTATTAAGTTTCTGGGCAATTGAGAGAAATTAAGCTTATCTTAAATATGCTGACTGTATAACAATATCTTACAACCAGAAGAAATCTACTTGTGACATTTAAATGGATGATTTTTATAATATGTTATAAGAAAAAAAAACAGAAAAATCATATAAGGCAAACACGAGTGGAACAGGATTGCCATCTCCATACTTTATGTCCAGGCAGTTTGTCATACCTATAGAAACATGATTTTTTTAAATCTCTGGACCAAATCCAACTTCAATCAAATATAGGTACGATTTGATATTAAATAATAGTTAGATTGAGTTTGATTATATATTGATTCTTCATATCCTTTTTAAAGGGAAAAGCCTAAAAAAAAAAAAGAATAGAGACTGTAATAAATATATGCTGCGCATTGCTTCCTATCATTTGGTTTCTTCTGAAATTCCACTACGATCATAATTATTTCTGCCATTTGCATACATAAAGTGCTCATGTACGGATATGATTGTGTCATAAAAGGACTGTGTTAT
>LQRL01175502.1:1692-19315 GCA_001703475.1 Hydroides elegans
GTTGGGCGTACCATTGATTTATATGCAAGTTCCTTTGTGGTACTAGGGCTTTTGCGGAGGTTTCTTTGAAGGAATGAGAGCGTTGCGTTTGCTTTATTTGCGATTTTGGTTACATGTGTATTCCAGTTTCGTTGACTTTGGATGTGTACACCGAGGTATTTTGCTGACTTGACTGTATCTAGGACATGACCGTGTATGGTATTCGGGTATTTTACGGGTTTCTTCTTGTTTATGATGTTCAAAACCTGGCACTTTTTTGGGTGAAACTCCATATGCCAGTGCTTTCGAAGGGATATTGAATATTGTATTGGGGTATTGAACTTGGTTATAGGCCTATAGAGACTTGGTTATAGCCTACATAGGATAACACGAAAGGTCTTGGTGTGAAGGTGTGCCTTTTGACAGTTTCAGCCACCGAAAATTGGCCGAATTCGGCCAAAAGCCTAAACACAGCGGGTTTTCGAAGCCTGAGCTTTTGCGGGGCTTGAACGTTTCAATTGGAAGGACACAGAGACTTGGTTATAGGCTCAAATGAAAAGTCTTGATGTGTAGTGGTGCCTTTTTACAGTTTTGACCAAATTCGCCACCAGAAGTTGGCCAAAATGGCAAAAAGTTGTGATATTTTTTCCCAAACCATGAGCATATATGAAATATTCAATACCCCTTCGAATTAGGGGTCGGTTGGAGCCTCTTCGTGTTTCACAAATGTTTCCTTGTGATTGCTACACAATCGACACGGTCATCTTGATTTATACAGGTTACAAGGGCGGCTTAATGTGTTTTTAACTGGATATAGAAAGGAACACATTTTAAAGTTCATATTTTACACCTTCTTTATAATATTTTAAGTTTATATTTTCACAGAGCATAACACACAATTTAAATAGATTTTAAAACAAAAAAAAAAACATAGGCAAAATGATCAAAGAAGTCTTAGAAAGGACGGTTTACATTTGTTCCATTTCCATGTCTAGTGTCATTTTCATTATTTTCATTGGTACATTTTTATGAGACCCCAGCACTAAACGTTAGCAGCATATAGAGTTGGGGTGTTGTCTTTTTATCCGTCATGCCTTGCTTGTACATGGGTCGTCACGATATTGGGGTGGTCACAATGTGGGCGCGTATATGTCTCAAGCCAACAATGGGCTGAATAGGGATGTCGGTATAGGCTCTATGAAAAGGGCTCGGCGTGCAAATGATTTGGTTACATGCTATAATGAAAGGGTGTGATATGTAACAGTAAATGTAACTTTGATGGTTTCGATCGAATTCGAGCAATTTCTGGTGGCGATTTCGCAAATTGGGTTTGTACGGGCGCTATCTTCCAAATAGTAAGTGTTCAATGTAAGAAAACAAATTCTAACATGCTATAGTATGTTTTAACAAGACTGTCCGAGGACAGTGTGCCACAGCTCGCTCAGTTTATTTTCTTTTCCTAGTATAATTGTATATTACAATTATAGTGCAACGATAGGACTCGTGCTCAAGGGGATGGTCATCACAATCATTACTGGACACGGGATTAGAATAGCCAGAATCCCAGAGACAATAACCGTTCTCGTTAGGCAGATGTAATGTTTTTTTATAGTTTCAACAACGATTGTCGCGCAAATATAAAACCAAAGACCATATAACTTAGCCTTCTATATTAAATAGATATATGATCAACTATTGGCAATTCTTTCATGGTTGTATGACCCCCTTGCTATCTATTTAAGAATAAATTAATGATTATCTATTGGTGATGTTTATGAGTGTGTGATCGAATATACAAGTATATAAATTTGGATTAATAGGCATACAAATCAGTAAAACATGTATTTCGTTATTGCAACATCTAAAATACGTGTCCTCCATCCTCCTTTTGCGTTCCATAATGCTTACGATTGTCAAACAAAACATAATCGACAACACCGCCCTATCAATTTAATATCCGTTTGTTTAACTTGCGTTATGTTTACATTGCGTTGAAAATAATTTTTCAGCTGTTGCAATGTCACCTTTAGCCACATTATGGTAATTCGCATAATATAAACAAATTTACTTAGATCTCGTATTATCGCTCACTGCATCAAAGTGAAGCACCAGCACGACCCAGCCAACAAAATTGCATTTTGATTTTTTGAATATGCTTATATAAGCACAATCGCTTACATAAGCACACCCCAAAGGGAGGACCACCTATGGTTACTTAAAAAAAAGTTTGAGCAAAATCGACAAAGAACTGTGAGAGAAGAAGCGAGAGAACGAAACAGTTAACGAACTAACCAACTAACTAACACAGAGTGATTGCATAAACCACGTCTTGCATAAGCAAGCCGTGGCTAAAAAGCATGTACGGACGTTTCGCAAAAGAGCTTCACAAAGACCTTGTTATAGGCTCAACACAAGCGTTTGATATTATTGCCATAGGTAATTAGAAAGAATTTAGTTCACCGTAAGTAATACAAAACAGGTGTATGTTCACCCAACCCCTTCTAATTAGAGGGTGGTCTTTCCTGATCATATTTACAAATGTTTCTTTGTGAATGGAGGTTCGTAGACTCACGACTGTCTGTGTAATCAATAAAATATAAATTTTGATTTTTTGTTGTGATTAACAGAAAGATCCGGCCATTCAACGGCTCTATGCACTCAGAGTGTGGTCTTTTGCCCAATGGAGGGCGAATAGACCAAGAAGTGTTTTGACGTTGTTTTTTGGACTTATCTTCCCTGTGGGTGGATTGATGTATTGGCATCAAAATTACATCGTAAGTATGGTTGTTTGTTTCATTCTAATTTAAGTATATATCAATTATAAATACCGTTATTACTGGTATATACCCGCACCCCTTGAAAACAAAGAATTTTGTTTTAAAATCCTTTGTATAGTCCACACCGGTAAATAATCCGCACCCTAAATAAATTATTTTCTGTAAAATGTATGTTTATCAAATAACTCCATGCTAAGGCCTTACATATGGTGATAGTAACGATTCTAGTCTTATAAATTCCATGAGGACATTACAAAAGCTAGAATTAAAGATATTATCGTATTAAATCGATCAATCAAAACCAAATTAAAACTAAATTTTACACTTCACGAAATAGAACGGTTTATATTTTTGAATTCGCTGTATTACCCGTACCGTTGCATAACCGGACCCACAACTGAGTGTTTTGTAAGTAAAATCGATGTATTACCCGCGGATTATGCATCGGTCTTTATGGTAATTTCAACTCGCAATAACTTCCGATATTCTTTCTACAGTAAGGGATCCATACCCGCTATAAATGAACGAAATACTGCAATGTTTGTTATATACTCCATATTATATGTTTTGATTTAAATGTATAAATACTAGTGAGAAACCGTTTCATACCTTTTTTTACAATAAAAAAACCTCTATTTGAATATAAATAAAATATGTCAAGTGGTTAAAATGCATTCATTTCTTCAAATGTCTCATCATAACATTTTTTTTTGCATGTTTCAGCATGATAGAGAAATGTGCTATCGCGAAGGCAGAGTCGCCTACAAAGACAGATTGAATAAGTTGTTCCTCTAAGAACCTTCACACGGGATGTCATCGGGGGTTTTAATAGCTGCTACGTTAGGATTTATTCCATACTGCAATCTCCATTTTTGGTTGGATTATCATAAACGGTTGCAAGAAAATGCAGTGTTCTGATCATATGGATAAGTCAATTAAAAGTGAACTGTACGTAGTGAGAATGGAGCATTTTAGAGTGACCTATTGGTGTATATTAGAGAAATTGTCAATACACATTAAGTGAAATGGTGCATTATTAAAAGGTTTTAAGATAATTTGCTGTAGCAACTTGCTATTGTATAAGTAAAAAACTGAAAAATGTTATCATTGTCAAATCGACTACCATACGATTCTTTTACGATTGTGTAATTTAATCCAACATATCTGTAGATGTTTTGCTTGAAAAATAATAAATAGTATATCCGTTGAAAATATTGTGTTATATTTTTCACTTTTATTCTAATTCACTCTCATTTTAATGCGCAAACCCACAGGTTTGGGGGCCATAGATTTATGGTGTCCGTCTCTGTCGTTCCGTCATCACTTATCGTCATGAGTTGTATATTTTTACGGTCCCCAATGTGTAGATTTTCCTTTATTTTTGTCCAAAATTCGCCAGCCCGAAAAATATGCATTTGGCGAAAACAGTATAAAGTATAGATTTCCGAAACTAAGGCTGCAACTTTCGACAAATGATATTTCAACTTGAAAATAACATCTTCTTAAATGCGAGCGCCGAAGACGCGAGAGCAATTTTTTATGTATCTTAAAAAGAAAGCTTTCTGCACAATGCGTAGCGTGAGTGTCGTCTAAAACGTCACTCGCGCGGACAAAACGACGGTCGCATATACGACCGCTAAGGTGCACCCCTGTATTTTGTCTTTACAAGAATAGTTTTACTAACGCGCTAGCAATGTATTGACATTATACATTGTATCAAGAATTCAGACATACTGAAAAATAATTATTGTTTTCTTCAAAATCAAAAATAATTATTACAGTCAAGTTATTTTATTTGACAATTTATTTAAATTACAACAACAATAGTCTAGATGTTGATATCAATGACAAGCCCATAAACATCACTTTAGGAAAAAATAGACAATATTTATAAATATATCACAGTTTTTGAATAGCACTTTAATGGTATGGTTAAAAAACAAAGACAATTTAAAAACCTCATATTAAATTAGCAATCAGCATTATGTTCTATTTAATGATCACGATTTGAATATTCCTGGATGCCCATTTACATATATTTATATGTATACATTTATATATATAAAAGCCTGGCATAACCATTATTTTTCCGGAATAAACACTCCAAAAACACGTCAAACAATTTAGAGGAAAAAACCTCGAACACGCAATTAAATTCCAAACTCCACACAGAAAGTCTATGTAAATCGTATATCAAGCACACCCGGTGTGTCTATGTAAATCGTATATCAAGCACACCCGGTGTGTCTATGTAAATCGTATATCAAGCACACCCGGTATGTCCATTTCATTTGTAATGGAAAGCGGCTCAGCATCTGGGCCCCCTCTGGCGCTTCCGGGACGCGAAGGAGCTGTGTTGTCGGGTTGTGATAATCCATCTTGTATGAGCTCAGGGGATGATGCGGCCTCAGGTGGAGCAGGGCTTAGGGATCCATGTTGATCTTGAGACGGAGTGACTGGAGATTGAATTGGCTCCTCCTGGTCATTTACTGTGTACAGAAACATATGAACATGAATGTTTTAACAGTTTAAACACAAATGCCTACTGATGTGGTTGATGCGAACTTTTCGTAGATCAACAACGCTCAAAAACGTTGGCTATAACTGAACTTTAATAATCAATCATGCTACATAAACATAAAATAAATTAAGATAAGCTTGTTTTAAACATGTAAATAACTAGCGCGTTCAATGCACATATTCTTACCTAAATCATTGGTATCGATAGTTTCAGGTTGGCTCCCTGATGATGGGAAGGACGCCACTGAAAAAATACAATTATTAATATCACATACCAAAACAACAAATTATATTCAAACGTCAATTTACATATATTGTTTATGATGATGTTGCGAGGATCAAACGAGTTAGGAAGCAGAGGAAGCATAGGTACCAATCGATATTAGAAATGTCAATACTGAATAAACAACTAGGTATTTGATTTCCTTAAGTAATTATAAAAGCTGTGATCAATAATGTCAATTTTTGAAAAACAAGACTGTCCAAGGACAGTGTGCCACAACTTGCACTAATCTCCTTGCGATATCAAAGTAAGCCGGTTATTTTTTTTATCTAATGCTTTATGCTTAAAACGTTGTTAATGCACCTGTTAGTTTTTTCCCTTGAAAACAATATACATGTAATCACAAAAACAATGTGAAAAAACGACGTACAATAGCACTGTTGCGACTTACAAATAACAATGCCCTATGCAATTATGTTTCTTACTCAAGCTTATTAATACAATGCTCGGATGAAATACACCATTTGTTTACCTTACATTATCGATCGTTGCAAACGATTGCATGGTTTGTGTAATATTACGCAATAAAAATCAGGTGCATTCGAATCTACAAAAAGCGAGGAAAATTAGTATGTGAAACGCATATTATGCAGCAGTGCATACCATATATCCCGAAAATGGTTTTTATTTTCAACCTAACTGGTGCCTCTACATTAGCCAGTCAACGCCAATTCATTTAGTATTTGCTTAAGGCAATACATATATGAAAAAGTAATGGTGCTAGAAAGAAACCTTATTATCGACCACTCGTCGAGGGTAACGTGACGTAAACAAACACACGGAATATCTTGTATTTTCGCTCACTTAACGGTGGAGGAAGCTAAAAGCAGTTATCCCGAAACTGTTTTTATTTTTTGAAGTGCTTATATAAGCACAATTGCTTACATAAGCACACCCTGAAGAGTTGAAACTCTAAATATTGAAATAAAAAAATCCGCATTCAAATCCGTCCACAATCTTCGGAGGAGTAGCGATATTAGAAAAAAGTTTACTAACTAAACAAATAAACAAATAAATAAATAACGGCAAAGCGGTGGGACAAACCCCGGTTTGCTTCGCAAGCCGTGGCTAAAAACTATGTTCAATGTACTTACGCGACACCATGCCGACAGACACGGGTGTAAAGCTGCTTCGATGGTGCTGAACGAGCGGCGAGCCCGGAATATCCGGAACCGCAACCGGCGATCCAGGAAGATCCTGAGGGAGCGGAGAAGCCGGATTGTTTATATCTGGTTCTGGATTTGCTTCCTGTGAGGGTATCACACGTTCGTTGTTAAGGGCATTGAGGTTGTCCGAGGGCTCCTCCGGAATGGCATCAAGGGGAGGTTCTGGTTGATCCGCAGAAATTTGATCGTCTTCGATACTACTTCTTGACGATGATTTCTGTAAGAATAAAACTCTTTTCTAAAGAATAATACATGACGTCTTTGCTAAAAAAATCTAAAATCGATTTATGAAATACGATATCGATTTACTTTATTTATCAACAAGTGTGAACATATCTCCCTAAACGGCACTACACGTACCTTCTTCATCTTGGGTGGCACCCCCTCCTTAATCAGAAACGGAAACCAATGCCCCAGATTCGTAGCCAGTAGACCTCTGGCCGTCTCAATGTAGGTGATTTGGTCTACCACGATTATAGCGGTCCCAATGAAAGCAAGAATGAAGAGAATGACGGTACCGATCATGGTGGAGCCCTCTGATTCTTTAGGTGGCGGCGAGGTGTAGAAAAGGGTAGTTTCTGCAACGAAAGAGGGTAAAAGAATGCGGGTTATAGCATGGGGATGATTGTTGTAAGAATGAGTTTATGCTTGAACAGTTTGAATTAGTTAATATAATAAAAAAAGTCATGTTGGTTTGATTCCGTAGGGTTGTAAAAGTATGTTAATTCTGGTGTTGACTGACTCAAGTTTGGTGGTTGTTGCTCCTATGTATGAATTATCATTTTATATACACCATTTATGCATATATTATACACATCATCACTATTGTTTACCTTGTTCCTTTAAATACTGTCATTCATACCCTAAACACAGGCAATGGGTCACCAGCGAAAACAGCTTTTATAACATTTCTTACCCACACAGTCGGGCACACTAGGGTTCCAGACACCACTGGCGTCACATACTGTATGAATGGCCGATCCTTCAACATAGCCACTTCCCTGGAACTTAAAGTCACTGTCACAGGCGGCGCGAACGGGCGTCAAGAACATGGTGTTGGTTGTGTTGATCACCAGGTTGTTCCAGGAGGCCAGTGCCGGGCATCGCACGACTGGAAAAGACAAAATAATTATTTGGAAACTCAATGGCAAAAGTAATGTAAGATCAAATGCAATATGTCTAAGAAAGGTGACTGATGCACAGGAGCAAATTTGCAGCGTTACAAGACTATAAGAAAATCATTAACCATGTTCATGGTATAGTTTTATTAGTCAGTCACAACCAATTTGTATTATAACATTTCTTAACGAAACATCATGAAACTACTCTTCAATTTAATATTCATGAAACCAATCCTAAGTTTAGGATTCGGGTTAACTATAAGGGTATAATTTGATAGGATCTACGTCCTGTGAAACCGTTAAACTGACGGTCCAGCCGCGTAAAATGAACATAACTTGATATCCGACTTACTTTCGCAAGCCGGTGGTATCTCACTCCACTGGCGATCCCCAAGGCAATGGATGCGCAGCGATACATTTCCAGTATGAGGAAACACGAAACCATGGTTACACGTGTAGAGCACTGTGTCCCCAAAGAGAGTGCCTTCTGTTTGATTGGTTGCCTGGACGACATCAGGGTCGGGAGGACATTCTACTCCTATTAAAATATGCGAAAGATGATACATATAATTTTTTTAGTTAAACTACACTTTGCATGATACATGATACATGATATGATACATATGCAATTTTTAGTTAAACTATACTTTGTATTTTTCAATAATGGACTTGCTGTATTGTAGGCCCTATCGTGATAAATGGGAAAGACGTATGAAAGACGTTTGTTATACATTATACCTACAATTTAAACCTCAAATCATATCAGTATTCCCCCAGAAAATAAAATTAAATATATCTTTCCAAAGCTTAAATTGACCACTTACTTTGGCACTGCATATCAGCTATATCTCGACTCCACATCTGATCATACCGACACTCCATCTCCACATACTCCACCACGGTAGAACCGTTGAACGTGTCCACCATTAATTCGTGACCATAGTCACACGTGACGTTGATGACGTCAGGGAAATGGTGATCGTCAGAAGAAAGTTGCATGTGGTCACTCATCACCAGCGGTGTGCATTCGACAGCTGTTTGAAAGTATTAGGACGGTGTTTTATGTTAGTTTTTTCATTACATTTCTCATATAAATTGAGCATAAATTGTTCAGCAATTTATGGTCATTAAGACAACTTCAAAAAAATGATAACTATTTACTAAAACTTAAAAGCTTATTGAATTTCAGAAAAAAATAAGGCTAAGTGGATGAGTAGATAAAACATGAAGTTACTAAAAACTGTAAATAATAACTGCACAACAGAAATCTTAATCAATCTAGGCCTATCTATGAATTTCTGTATAATAATCTAAAACATAAACTATTTAATATCTAGTAAAATAAGGTATAAATTATATCGATATTTTCAGTTTAACAGGTTGTAAGTAAAATTCTCTAATTTAACAAGAATTGAATTCGATCTTTAAACTCAATAAATTGAAGAGATACCATTTACAGCTATTGTGAGATACAGAAAATATGTTTAACTATCGGTCATTTGTATATACGTAAAGAGAGAAGAAAACAGACATCAATTAAGACAAACACAAATATCAGCATAAAAAAAACGAACACATAATATCACAATTATTTGGCATAAACACATATCGTTCACTGCACTCTCCGAATACCTTAGCATGCAAAATATTTTTAAACACATATTGGAAACAATTACAAAATCATAATGCGTGGCGATCAATATCTACAGCTGCAAAAAATATATATGAAGCATGCAACATTTTCAAAAATTTACAATGGAACTTTTTTCTCAAACCCAAAGTTCCTGAAATCAACACCTAAGCATGCAACATTAATTCAAAAATATTAAAACCCGTTTTCAACACATTTTGCGACCTACCAAAACCGGCAATATCTCCTGGCACTTATATAAAAATTAATACCATACATACATGCGATATATTTTGTTATTTTAAGTTGCATAAATAACATAACAATAACATATTCAAATACGAACAATATCAAAAAGTAAAGGCAATATTATTGTGCACATGATGCTTGAGAAAGCTCGTGCATGCGTGAATAGTGCAAAAAAGGTTTTTATTTTGTTTTACCGATATATTCTTTCAAATCACAGAGACACGTAGGAGCGTTGACAAAAGATTGCATGCATTTATATATTGTGACTATATGCAAGGATTCATTTTCAGGATCCATGCATTTATGTATTGTGATTATATGTAAGGATTAATTTTCAGGATTCATGCATTTATATCTTGTAGTTATATGTAAGATTCATTTTCTGTTTAATGAAAGGGTTATATATTTATATCAAAATATAATAAGAATTTGATCTAGAACATAACCCGAATATTCGTTATGACTTATCCAGAATTACGGGGAATCGGCATGTATATACAAATCATTGTATTTCCATGAACCTGAATTTAATTAAAAATATTTCAAAATTTATATAAAAACGTATCCTTACGTTGGCAATCTTCTGGTATGTCCGTCCAAAGCTTGGAAAAGCGATCACACTCGATCACAATGGAAAGACTGAGGTCCGGATAGACATAGCCGATTTCACATGATATATTGGCGAATGTGTCAATCACAGCGCTTGTTGTGTTGGACCAGGCGTTCAAAGGCAGAGGCACTGGTTCACAGCGCTCAACTAATGGACAGAAACAAAACAACAGAAATAAATAAATGAAAAAAATATAATCAATCAAAATGTCAGGCATTTTTTTTATATTTAATTCTTACTTTCTTTACTAATTTAGGTTTGAATTTCATTCCGTTCGACACTCTTGTTAATTTCAATACATGCAATAATCAATGCTTCTTTTAAAAGGTATGGTCATTTAACAATAAACATATTTACTTAACCGTAAAACATTGCAACATACAAAACAACATCTCAACATGATGGTCCAATAAATATATGAAAATCAATCAACCCTTAAATGCATCACACGTAACCCTTTAACAAATATGCTTCAAATGATAGTCAATGCACATCAAAATAAACATTCATAACATATTCTTACGCCGACAAGACTCATCCACGTTTTGCCACACTCCATAGATGGTGCAGTTGATGGACTTCTCAGTATGGCCATCGGAGAAGCGATAAAAGGGATCACACGAGTAATTGGCTGTAGCACCCAGGGTCATGTTGGTGTATATAGGCAGGGAGGCATTGGAGACGAAGGGTGGAGGACCGCAATAGACCTCTGTGTTTCAATATCAATATTTGATTTTCAATTAAAATGTTACTTTTTTGTATAAAAAAAAGGAAGAAGAAAAAAAACCGGATTTCTATTTTACTAACGTTATTTTGCTCAAGTAATAGAAAAGATGTTAACAGAAGATTAAACAATTCACAGGTGTCATTCAAAATAAGCGGGTTCATCTTGAGACAGGCCAAATATGAAAAAATATCGTTACCCACAAAATAAATGTAAATTTTTTAGCTTGTTAAAACTTTGAGAAGACTTTTACACTAACCAATACAGTCATCGGGTGTATAGCTCCAGTTGCCACTATTCTCACACGAAATCACAGTCTGCGTGGTATTATCGTTGAACACGTGACCCGCTATACACGTGAGTTCCGCGTAGATCCCGTAGATGGCTCTCGTGGTATTGGCGGTCGCGTGCTCTAATTGCGGGACGGGCGGACACGTGATGACTTGAAAAATGTAAACAAACATTGGGTCAAAGACATGTGAGAACTTGAGAAGTCCTTCATAGAGATAGTGCAATAGAATGTGATCAAATACATCGAGACATCTATCAATATGGATTAATATTATCTATATACATCTATTTGAGAAAACTCGATGAGAATTCGCTATATGGTAGATCATTTTTATAATGTGTGGAGCGATTGTTCTCCAAACAGCCAAATCTACTTAGTGACTTTATGTACAGATCCCTTCAAATATTTAAGACGTTTATATCAAAGCCTTCGTCATTCATTTAACTTACTTAAGCATGGCCCAACGTAATCGGGATCCCAAGCACCGTCAATGCACTGAATATCATGCGTCGGGTAGCCGTTTTCAAAGCGATGCCCCTCAAAGCATTCGTAAGTGACCACGTCGTTGGTTTGGTATGCGACTCTTGAATTTCTTATCAGTGGAATGGGTGGACAGCGGTTGGCTGGAAACGAAAACATTTGGGATGGATTTGGTTAGTGGATATTTTAAAGGTCAAGGAAAATTATGCGAAAAGTTGAACAGACTGAATGATTAATATATGAATATATAATTCTTCACATGAATACGCGGTCAATAAACATACGAACCAAAGACCGCATCGCTTTCTTGTTAGTTTTCCCGTGGTTACCATTGAATCATATGATACCAAGGGAGATGTTTCGAAACCAATGAGCATAAAGACTTTTAACGGGCATCTTTGCATTCTTTACAAAACCTTTCTTTTTAGCATTTATTATTCCATATGAATTAAATCAGCATGTTTTATAATCGAAAAGAAATCAATATTATATTTGGAACTCTCTATTGTTGACATAAATATATGATTTTGTCATTTATGACATCGATCACGAACCTTGGACCCAATAAAAAATTTCGGTAGAAAAAAAACTTTATTAGCTTATACATGTAAGTACCTTTATGTATCATGCCCTTAAAATAATAAACAGTGTACTCACTATTGCACGCATCAAACGCATGCGTCGTGACGTCACACTCGAGTTCGCCCGTGTACATGCCGTGCTCGAGTCTGGATCCGTCGTCGCACATGACGGAGGCCTGCTCCATGTAAGTAAGGCTCGATTGGCTGAAGGTTTGCGCGTTTATAAGGCCACCGGAGAGCGCGCAGGTTACCACTGGAAAAAGAGGGGAAACATGAAGTCGAAATGTAATTCACATAACTTGTGCCACTGTTAAATCGAATGATTTGATGATTTCAGGGCCTGACAAAATGAATTTGAACACTCCATATTGAAATGACGATTTATAATGTACATCGTTAAATATAACCTCGTTATTGTAATAATTAGCTTTGTGGGTCTTTTAGAGTATTAGATGCAATTTTAAGTCATAAGGTTTCTACTTAGAAGATTCAAAGTGAAATCGAATCCATGATAACGTTTACTTTGACTTTTCGAAATGTGTTAACGATGAAATGGTAAAACTATGAGATTTTCTTAGAACGTTTTTCTATAACTTGTTTATGATTTGGTTTTGTTAAACTTACGATTGCACTTGGGCACGGGATGCGACCACTGTTGTCCCTCCATACACCAGGCGCTGCTCTGCGTCAGTCCGCTGGACATCTCGTAACCAGGATCACACGTGAACACAACGATCGTGTCCAAATATCGCTCATCCGTACTAATGGACATGTGTGGATACAGGGTTAATTCAGGGCACTTGACGACTGCAACAGAATGGGGAATACATGATGGATAAAATGCTAGGTTAGCATAAATGTATGTATATGATGTATAATGTTATGTTTGGAATTCAAATGTTCAGTTAGTTAAGCGCTGTGTGATGTAGTGAATCGATACTATATCGAAACATCACAACTTCACAAATGCTTCACTTTTTGGCTAAAGTTGTATCAAGATAATTAAACGAAATTATTTTTGGCTTTGCTTAGTAATTTTAATTATTTTGATTAAAGTGTCAAACTAAAAAAAAGAGATATTTTGATTGATCGCCAACAATGTGAAAACATCTTGGCGAGTGAACAATAAAAGTCCGCCCACATTTTTGTATCTATGACGAATCCTACCTATGTATATTGAATATGTCAAAAGGACAATTCATCATTACGCATACAAACCAGTTCTGCAAACAGGACCCTAAACCTACCCTTACAATCACTATATCTTAAAGGGCCGGGAAAATATGCTAGTTTCAGGTAAAAGTGAAACAGAGAATATGGCTCCATGAGCCGACTAGCACTCACAATAGCAACGCGGCAAAGTGGCCGGTTCCCAAACACCGATGTTTGTACATGTAACCAGTTTAACGTCCGTCCCGTCATCATACGCGTAGTTGTCTTGATCGCAGAGATAAACGAGTGTAGTTCCGATGGTTGTCGCACTACCCATGCGCTCTGTGTTTTCGTGCTCGGGAGGGGCCGGGCAGGATACTGCAAACAATTGAAATTCACATATAGAATTGAGGAAAAAAAAAACAGATTAAGGAAGCTCTGAACATTAATTATGATCAGCCGTAGTCGTAATTCATTTGATAATAAACAACGTATATGTACAAAATAACTACAGGTAATTCTATAATTATAATGTTACATTTTGACAGGTATAAGATATATCCAAGTTTATCACTATGATCATATAGTTATTAGGTTCCTTCTAAATTCGACACAACACCATACTTAATATTCTTAATCTAATCATAAAAAAACAATGAGAAAAAAGGAAAGAACTAGCCATTTATCTTATCTCTTACGTGAGCAAGCAAGTAATGATGACCATTAAATACAGTTGAGCAATACCCTCACCCAACCCCACCAAAACAAAAAGGCATTTTCAAAACATAGAAATGCTACAAACCTAGCGGACAAGCGCCCGTGTTACAGTCCTCCTCCTGCGCTGTTTCACCCTCCACAGGACATTCCTCTCCCCCGCCATAGGGCCCGTCACATGACCTATGCCTCGTGCGCCGCCCGCCCCCACAGCTCACTGAACACACGCCCCACACCGTCCAGGCACCCCACTCGCCGTCGGCGAAACACGGGTGGTTGGCGCAGGCGCGGACTTCGCTGTCTGAACCTGTGATAAAAAAAAACAAAATGAACTTTTTAAAAATTAGTTAAAGAACTTTGTTATTATAAGGGCCACATTTGGCGAAACACGGGTGGCTTGCGCAGGCGCGGACATCGGTGTCTGAACCTGTGGACAAAAAACTAGAGGACATTTTTTGGGGATTTTTTTCTAGGACATTGAACGGGAATTTTGGGGTCATTTTAGGACAACATTTAGCGAAACACGAGTGGTTGGCGCAGGCGCGGACCTCGTTGTCTGAGCCTGTGAAAAAAAAACACAAGGATAAATATTATGTGTCCTTGCTATTTTTTACAACATTGTAAGGAAATTTTAGGTGTTGTATAAGTCAATCGTTGGCGAGAAACGGGCTATTTTGCGCAGGCGCGTACCTCGGTGTCTAAGCCTGCGGAAAACGAAAGAACAGGGGGAAATATAAAATATATTAGCGTCAATTTGTGTAATCAGCACATTAGCCGAAATCTTAAGTGCATATATATTCAGTCAATGTCAAAATACGCTGGTGTACTTAGTGAAGCTCGATATTACCTGAGATTGATCAGACAGTGTCATCATACGCTACAGTTTGGGCACATCTTTTAAACATATTGACTGCAAAAATAATTTTAAAACGATGTGTTGTAATTTAGTCTTATCACTCATGACTCAGATAAATTCTTATGTTACAATATTTTAAGTGTATATGTATGTCACATACTAAGATTAGGTATCAGTGTTATTGTAGGCTTTAATGGACGACTTCCTTTTTTGTAATCTAATGAAATTGTTGCCAACAAACTGGAGACATATTGAATTTGGTTGCTTCATATGAACGGTTTAGTAAAAGGATTTGATCCGTTCCTATATCAGTCTTTTTTTTATCATCGAAACATGATTGCAATTGATATAGATCAAACCGTAAAAAGTTTTTTTTTCATAATTCATCAATGATGGTACAGCAATGCGTTCCTATAGTCTCAGTCCATACAGAAAGCAAAAGTAAGGAAAGACACCAATTCCATTCGAACTGGGAAGGCCCCTGGAGACGATGAAATATCTATTGACATTTCACAAGCTTTAGATAAAATAGGCTTAGACATAATAACAGAATTATGAAACAAGACCTGTGACAATGGATAAATTCTTAAGGAAATGAAAAAGTCAACATTCTTCTCTCTACCAAAGAAGACGTAAGCCATAAACTTTAGAATCATTATTCTGATAAGTCACGCTACAAAAAATCGACTGAAAATAATACTGAATCGTAATAGCGCCGCCATTGACTGCTATATTTTGGAAAATTAGAGTGAATTAAGAAAAGGAAACAGTACAAAAGAAGGAATTTCAAATGTGAGAACGAATTATATCTAGGCAAATAGAAATATATATATATGCTTTATAGAATTTGAAAAGGCTTTTGATAGAGTTAACCACGAAAAGTTGATCGAAAAAATCAGATTAGCTGGAATCGATGGAAAAGAAAGGCTTTACTAGAAAAAAACTGCATCAGTGAAAACCGACCAAGGAAATGGGATCGAGGAATTTCATTGATTTATAAATTGATGGACCTCTTAATGATATGAATATCTTTAGTTGCAATCTTGAAAATCGGAGATTTTATTAAAAAAAAAAACAAATCCTTAGAGGTTGTGGACATGGTATATTGGTAAATGAATAGAGATATTCTGAAAATCAATCACCATAAAAATTGTACACCGTTGAGACCGTAGGGCAAAGGGCAAAAGGACAAGCGCAACTTCTCATGCAAAAAAATATTTTTGATACAATTCAATAATGTAATTGATAAAACCGTTACAGTGAGATTCCTTGCTATTGTAAGTTTTCAAATTTTGCTCTTGAAAATAAGTAAACATGAAAAAATATAAAAACAGGGTCTAGCTGTAACAAAGGGGAAGTTCTTGTATGTTAAAGTCTTCATCCATGTTCAGTTTAAATTACACGAAACAAGGGTAGGGTACATACAGTTGCACTGTGAACACCCAGACATACCGAAATAAATCATTTAACTAATGCATATTTGTATTAGTAAAATAATCATTAGCAGAAAAAGGGACGTAGCTGCAATACCAGCCGGTAATTTCATTTAAATTTTATCGATATAATATACTATAGTTAAATAAAATAGATAAACTAAGCACTATTTGAACGCACCAGTTTGTATTTAAAGTGAAAATCAAGCTTATGAATAATACTCTTTCATGAAAGCGCAGTAGACAAACTCATAGGATAACAGTCCAGTTTTATAGAAGAAAGGAAATTTCGCGAATATTTTGGAAGCAATCGAAACAAGACTGTCCAAGGACAGTGTGCCACATCTTGCTTTATGTTCATAAATACGTCAAATTAACTAACGCGACAATATTTTACCGGTTTTCTCTGTTATTTTCATACGATGTACTTTGACAACTCTTCTTAGTAAAGGGGCTGAATGTTTGGCAAATGAACAAACGAATAATTCTATATGTGGATTATTAATCAGACATAAGTACATTGAACGATAAACTGTGCTATACTATATTTGAAGGAATATTAATTAAAATTCATATTTTATCAAAAAAAAAACAGCAAGTCGTTTTAAACAGTTTTATAAATTATATTGTTTATCCAACAAAAAAAAAACAACTTTGAATAAAATCAGTTCTTCGAATGACATCTTATTTAACTAGAAGGTCAGTGACCTTGGATCCCGCGTGGACTTCAACAATTCGTCAATGCAGAATGGTCAGTACTTATTGAAATCTTCCATGGAAATAACGAACTAATTTGCATACACAAAATATCGAATATGGAAAAAAGAACGTTTTGGTAGAGGACCGAATTCTACATTTCCTAAGCTTATATATCAGTAGATTAATTGAAGAAGACGCACCATCAAAGATAAAACGACGTCTTTCGCGCAACGTCTTTCTCACAACGTCTTTCTCATAACGTCTTTCTCACACCGTTTTTCTCACAATTTCTTTCTCACATCGTCTTTCTCACAATGTAATTCACGCAACATCTCTCACAACGTCTCAATCGACAAT
>LQRL01175520.1:0-14326 GCA_001703475.1 Hydroides elegans
ATATATGATTTGTTTGTCGGATTTTGTTGTGAAAAGTTCAGTGACGAAATATGCTATAAAGAACTATATAAGTAAATCAATAGTGGTCTCAGGCCAAATATTTAAACAATCACATCGCTTTTTGAGCTTCACTGGTAACCAAAGATAATTTATATAGACAACATTTTTACGCGTCGAAAGTTTTTTTTTTTATTAAAAACCATTTGAAATTTTATATAAATTCGAGTCTAAAAGCTAAAATAATGTAGCCATTTTGATACTAAAAAATAATGGAAATAATGTTTTAGGGACTGGAAATAATGTTTTAGGGACAGATTCTGCATTTTCTACACATTCAAAATTCATCTATAATGTTGCTAATATTTGTCGTATGACAAATTTAATATCATGATGAGAATCAGATTATTGAGGTTTATTCAGAAAAAAAGAATTAGTTAACAAATAATTCAAAGAAATATTTCGACTTCATTTCATTCTTACCATGTCTAGATCTCAATTCCTATCTTAAATTTCAATGGCAATTCGTAAAATTTATTTTCAATCTAACTCATTAATAATTTCCATTTTGTGTCGAGTTGAGTAGGCTATCATGGACATTTATAAACCGAAAACATGAAAATCGAACCGGTATTTACTATTTAATTGGTATATTGGGAATGGTTTTCCAAGTGGTCAGAAAATGCATTTTCAAGATCATCCAAATCCAGCTATAATTTGGCTAATATTTATCGCAGAACAAAAATAATTACATATTTAGAATCAGATTATAGAGTTTGATTGCGAAAAACAACAATATGTTAACAAATAGTTCAAAGATATGTCACGTCTTCATATCATTCCTATAATGTCTAGAACACGAATCATGTCTCAAATTTTCATGGGATTTCGGAATATTTATTGTCAATCAAATTTATTAATTATTTCCATTTTGTGTCGAGTTGAGTAGACTAGCATGGACATTTATCAACCAAAAACATGCAAATCGAACTGGTATTTACTATTTAATGGGTATATTAGGAATGGTTTTCCAGGAGGTCAGAATTCGCATATTCAAGGTCATCAGAATCCAGCTATGATTTGGCTAATATTTTTCGCAGAACTAAAATAATTACATATTTAGAATCAGATTATAGAGTTTGATTGCGAAAAACAACAATATGTTAACAAATAGTTCAAAGATATATCACGTCTTCATATCATTCCTATAATGTCTAGAACACGAATCATGTCTCAAATTTTCATGGGATTTCGGAATATTTATTGTCAATCAAATTTATTAATTATTTCCATTTTGTGTCGAGTTGAGTAGACTAGCATGGACATTAATAAACCATAAACATGCAAATCGAACCGGTATTTAGTATTTAATGGGTATATTGGGAATGGTTTTCCAGGAGGTCAGAATATGCATTTTCAAGGTCATCAGAATCCAGCTATGATTTGGCTAATATTTGTCGCAGAACAAAAATAATTACATATTTAGAATCAGATTATAAAGTTTGATTGCCAAAAATAGCTATTAGTTAACAAATAGTTCCAAGCAATAGTGCCATTTCATTTCATTCCTATAATGTCTAGAACACGAATCATATCTCAAATTATCATGGGTTTCGAAAGATTTATTTTCAATTAAACTTATTAATTATTTCCATTTTGCATTGAGTTGAGTAAGCTATCATGGGCATAAATATACCAAAATTGTGAAAATCGAACGGATATTTATCATTTTATAGGAATATTGGGAATGGTTTTCCAAGGGGTTAGAATTTTTAGTTTCTAGGTAATCAGGATCAATGTAAAACGTGGCTATTATTGGTCGAATAACAAAAGAAATTGCATATGAATTACATGTATCAGATTATAAAATTTGATTCAGAAAAAAATAAGAAGAGTAAACAAATATTTCAAAGCAGAATTGCGATGTCATTTCAATCCTATCATGGCAAGGTTACAAATCATATCTTGGGTCGTTTGGTAATCGAACTTTCCGCTCAAAATTTACATGATATTATATTTCTCGGAGTTGGATTGACAATTATGTATTGTATAAGAGTGATATCTCGCGTATTTTAAAAGAACAAAGAATATGAAACACTTCATATAGATATATTTTCGTATACATATATCGTATACGTAAAAGGGCCTTCGTATACATATATTGTATACGAAACTGAAAAGCTTGTATACCTATATAGTATACGAAAGGGTGAGAACGTGTTGTATATAGTGTATCAGATATATCGATGAGTATAAAGTGTACGACCATGACCCAAAGTCCGATTGTTGTAAGGCATAGCGTCCTCTCATCCTTATATGTGATGTATCGCAGCGAGTCGTCTATTCATTTGATTTTAATCATTCATAATGTCTTCTTTAGAGAATCTGGATCGCCCTTGTGCATTGTTTCGCAGACGAGGTGTAACAGAGTGCAAACAAGCAAACAAATCAACTATGAAAGCATAAATGTATATGATTTTATTCATTCTTAATGAACAATCATCAGTAAAGATTGTACAAAAATAACTATTGCTTATACACATATACATTTTTTTTTTCAAAAATAATCTTTTTTTTTCATTTGTTGTGTCAAATCGAAAGACATCATCATCTTAGTGGCGACTCAAGTTGAAACCGCAGCATTTTGATCGAATGTTTGCCTTTCATTAATTGATCTAAAAAGGGTTATATTAAATGGCACCGGAGCGGTCCATTATTACACAAACATCCATTTTAGGATTATGGTGGGTGGAAATATCCATACCGGAAGGAAAAGAGGAAGCGACACGCGAAAATATACTTATATGTTCTTTGTACAACTGGCGACAGAGTATCGCTAGTTTAATAAAGAACAAATAAGTATAACAAATAAGTATAACAATTGTCGTGTGTCACTTTCCGTGTGAACAAGCCCTAACACGCTCTATTGTTTTTTTTCTCTTTTTCTGTAACGACACACTTTTATTGTATCGAATGGTGTCTAGATTTTAAATAGACTGTTATACTTTAATTTATTGCAAATTTCTTGATTTCTATCACAATATATTTCATACATTTATACATTTATGTAATTGCCCGATCTACCGGGAACTGCTGTATTGAAGCCCTGGGCTTCTATTCGAATGTAGGCCCTTTTGCCGAATGAAATTTGAATCTTAATAGAAGCCCATGGGCTTGTAAACGGATGGATGGGCTTCTATTCGGATGTAATAATTCTCTATGTTTTTGTTTTCAAAACCTCAAAAATATTTCAAACATAAGACAGAGCTTATCCTATTCGCATGACAAGCAAAAAAAAACAATACTTTCCACCATGCCGTTCAACTTTGTGACCGCAATCAGGATCTCACACCACAAAAGAGATTTCATGTCTATGAATCTTTACCTTATAGAACTTGGACTTTTTATTCACAGCTTAAGCTTTAAAATGCCTTTCATCACTTAACCACAAAAAAAGGATATACAAGCCCATGGGCTTGTATTCGGATGTAACATCCTAATATAAGCCCATGGGCTAAATTTCGGGTGGGCTTCAATACAGCAGTTCCCGGTAGTTTTTTTTTAAATATAATCATGTCTCACAAATACATTAAAAAAAATAATGGTTTTTTTTTTTTGAAATTATCTTTTCAGATATTTTTAAGAACCCATTTAATAATGATGAAAACATAATTTTGATAATTTGCTTAAAATTTATTTTCTGCCATTTTCGCTTAATGACATAAACAGTTCAAACTTCAGCTCAAAAAGACTTAAAACTTGAGTACATGTATGAATACCATTAGAAAGGACTATTTCACGATGTAAATGAAGATATATATACGATTTTGTTCACGAAACCATGTTTACATAACATGGAATTACCAAAACAAATAATCTTTTTATAAAAAACGAGCTTCATGAGTCAAATGAGTCGGTCAAAATTAAGCTTGAAGGACGAAATTATATGAAACAGACTTGTTTAGTGAGTAAAGATTACATTTATTTTGATCATGTTATACTCATTATCACTAAAAGATCGTATAACTTTTCATGGGTTTAAATTGACAAATAGTAGCAATTTTGTTAATAATGGTAAAATCTGATGGATAAAATATATAAATTGATCCTCATATATATGTACATATTATGAATATATGTATCTATATATAACTTATTCCAAACCAAAAAGGTTTTCCGACAAAATTTCGTAACCAAAAATAATAAAAGATTATGAATGTGTTTAATGGTCAGAAATATATTGGTCAACAACGTGCTGGTCCATTTCCTACATTTGAGAGATTCTATGGAGAGAACCCTTTTGTCATTTATGTATGTTGGCGATTCGGAAACGATATAGGCTTGTACCATATTTACCCACTCTCGCATTACTAATTGTCCTTTCCCCCTTTTCCCCTCCATTCTTAATGATCCTGATTTCTCCTGTTACTGCTCCTGTTGCATGGATCAAGTAAATGTTGGAGTTCTTATTCAGCTGAATGGCTACAATTTTTACTCACGGTTTGCAAACAAAGCAGGAATCGATGGCCTTTGACGCTCATGTTGGTCAGACCAATTAAAAAAGGAGGGAACTACACATAGTGGAACCATTTATTATGGCATTTAATTGTATGTGGAGTTTATTTCGTGACCCGTTTTATATCGATGATTAAGTGAGAAAGTTCAGAAGATAGGTTTTATATAATTCATGAATGAATGGAATACAAAATAAAATATAAGTGTTGTAACTATATGATGAATAGAATAAACAGAATTGCGTAACAACTATAATAAGTGTCATTTTAATCAAGGATAAAAAAATCTAATAATGAAGCGCCCATTTGGCCGCTAAAAGCTTTAGTGTTTTTGTTCTATGAATAACTGTATAAAATATTATTTTAATTAAAGTGAAATTTAATTAAATTCACATCTTGGATATCATATTCTTATAAAGTATGTTTAATCAGGATCCACATAGCTTAAGATAACCAACAATTATTCAACCTTTACGCGTAGCTGTTAATGGATACATCATCTTTTAACATAACTCAATGAACCAAAATAATTGAAATTTGGAATATAATGCAAATACATCACGAGAGTGTATATTAAAGGGGAATTTCACACTCGATCTACCAGTCAAATCTGGACGAACCCGAAATCAAACTGAACGTCATAATAAAAGTCATAAACGATGCATCAGCCGATCCGCTTTCAAGAGAAGCACAAACAGAAGACGAAATGGTTCGCATGTGACACACCCGAGCACCGGAAGTTTAGTTTCCTGCGCGCGTCACTGATTCTGTTGGGCATAGCGCTTCCGGGCGTGATGGCCCTGGTTGTGTTCTATGGCGGCTTCTCGAAACCGTACGTGAATTATATAGAGACTTCTACATATAACATATAATTATTTGGTGTAGATGCCGTATGTATAATACCTATGACTGATTGTTTAGGTGTCTATGTAATTACACTTGCTGTATTCTATGGTGGCTTCTCGTAACCATACTTGAACGTTGTATAGAAGCTTTCATGTATGAGTTATTATAACTATATATGCCAGGTGTCTAAGGTGTCTAAGATTGTTTCTTCTCGTGTATGTGTACGTGTGCGTGAAAATGATAACGGTGAAGACTCAAACGCGTTTACTAAAAAATAGGGAAACGCGTATATACAGTGTTACATATCAATAATTAATGTCGTATACATAACCGTTCATTGTTTGTTTCAAGAGTAATATTGTATAACAATGAAAAAACATCTAACCGAGATGAGCAGGCGATGCATCAATGCCTCAGAGATTGATATTGTATGACATATGGCCCTAGAGCATATTATTAAAACAGAATGAGTATATTTTAACGATCTCTTAACGTACATTTTGGATTGTCCCGGCATTATTACATCAAACTGGTAACCACCATTGTTACAAACCTATGACTAGTTTGTCGGTATTTTCCTTTTTACTATACACATATTGCCTCCATATTATGAAGTCGCATCAAAGAGACTTCACCATACATACAATTTATGCTTGAATTGTCTTAAGGATAAATTCGTAATGTATGATAATGTTCACGATTAATAAACCTTTTCATGTGTTTTACATCTAAAAAGATTTATAGCACAGGTTAACCGAAGGGTAATTCCTCAAACATGATATTGAAAGCTTACCTACGATTCCGGATTGCTTCCATCACGCAAACAACCATATAAGAAGGGCACCCCACGACTTATTTTTCAAAAAGTTGTAAAATCAACTTAAATCCACTTTGCAACTACGAAGAACAATAAAATCATGGTTTTCGAACATTTACATTTTGCAAAAAGGTGTTCCTTTTTTCCAAGCCAGCTGGGCTATTTCTCCTTTTCTAGCCAGCTTGGAACAGAAAAGGAACACCTTTTGCGAAAATTGAAATGTTAAAAATAACCGAATATTGGATTATATTTTGCAAATTACAGTTTATTAGACAGTTGCAAGCAAGTTTTAGAAACTTAGAAATAATTATTCAGAATAAATATTATGAAAATTAAGAAATTCTCAAAAAGGTGTTCCTCAAACTGCTCAAATCTCCAAGCTAGAATGAATTTTATAAAAAAAATCCAAGCCAGCTGGAAATTGGTGGGGAACAGCTTTTTGGGGGAACAGCTCGTGAGGTGCTCTTCATATAAGGCTCGAACTCATTTAACAGTCAATAAAACAAGGTCGCGATTTATGTGTCCGGAATCGCTTGCCTTTTTTGATCACATAATCATCTATTATATCATTTGTTTCCATGTCCATTTGAAACGCATTAATCTTTTACTAGCGGGTCAATAGTAAGTTAACACTTTGACATCTGAATGAGATTTTTTCCTGTCTCCGTAATGATATAGCAAAATATAACAAAGAATAACATTGCTAGATGTCGTGATTTTATATAAATAGTGCAATAAAGTGAGTTTGGGTAGACTAACGACATAGTTACAGGTAGCGAATTTTGTTTTTACGTAAGGCGACGATATTTCAATGTCGCTCTGTAATCGCAAAGCAAAGTATTTTAGACATAGGCAATTTAGCTTCCATCTGCAGGAATTTTACGCATATCAACACGTAGTAATGCTATCATAAATGTGTAAGGATCTGGCCACACTAGGGGCAGTGCGGGGCTACAGCGATACTAATTTGATTCTTATTTGTATATGGTCAAAGTCTTATAAAGAACATATTACCGCATAAAACAAATATCGATGTTGCTCCTCGTCGCTCCTTGCGTTGCCAGGCAATATACGTGTATTGCCGAAATGGTAATAATAGTTGGATGATCATTATAACTATTTGATTTATTTTAAATTAAAAATTAAAAACAAATATGAACCGAATGTCATATATGATTGCAGTAGATGATCTTATTTGACTTCGTACTGGTATATGCTTTTTTGTATACACTTAATTTATAAATGAAACAAAATCCAAAAATGAAAAAAAGTAATAAGTTTGGATAAACCTATATTTGCAGAGTCGACATCGCCATCTACATCGCATTTGGTCTCGTTGGCCTTGGAGTAACGTCAGCGTTGATCGTTTTCATTATGGCCTGGACCGTGGCCCCAGGATGTACGTCACTGCAGAAAAATTCACAAGTGGTAAGAAACATAAATTTAGGATCTGATCATATGATTAAATGTTCGAACGTAAATTATCATTAAAACAGTTTTACCATTGAACCTATGAGAAAATCAGCAACTGCATTTCTAAAAAGCTAGTTGTGGTTTTGAGTTGTTCATAAATTATACACTAAAATCGGTTCGTTTGCCGAAAAAAACTCTTTCAGCCAGGGCCTTACTTGCTCTTTATTAAGTGCTAAATTATAGTTTTTGTCTCCTATATAAACTACAGACAAATACATTTGATCTATCATTGGAATGGATATAAAACATTATTCCGTTTCTGATGCATATATTTTCAATTATAGTTGCCATAAGCAATGCACGGGAGAAAATCTACTCTAAGTTTCATCTTTCATGCTTAATTAATTTATATTTATCTTTTATAACAATGGTGCAATCAACCCTCTTTTGTCTATAAAACTCCCATTCTAATTGCTGATGTATAATGGTACATTCATATGTGAAACGTAAGCAGGGTGTATGCTATAATTCCCAGACAAGCATTTCTTAAGGGCCGAACCCACTGAAGCGAATGCGAATGCGAACGCGAATGCGAATGAGAATGCGAATACGAATGATCATTCGTGCAAACCTACTGAAGCGAACTGCTGAGCGAATCGCTCAGCAAATCGCTTTAGCAAATACTAAAATAAAAGAATAAAACATGATAAAACAATGAAACTAAAGTAAATATGACTGTTTAAAAATGTTACCTAAAAATGTTACATAAGTAACACGATAAATATTTACCTTCAATACCCGTCGTTACTGTTATATTTTGCCAAATATTATCTGCTACGTGTTTATCTTTATAATCCGAATGAGCTCTGTCAAACAATTCCGGATATTTCCGAACCTCCTCAATAATCTTCCCTTTTTTTCAATCATTTGTACACTCTTTTGTCGACATTCTTTTTAAACAGGGAACAGCACAAATGTGTGTGTGTATGCATAAGCTGCCACAATGTTATGTCAGTCATGTATACTAACTAGCAGGATGCCAGGCGAATCGCTCAGCGAATGGAAAAAAGAATGGACATGTTCATTCTGGATCTTTCGCTAAGCGATTCGCTAAGCGTTTCGCTCAGCAGTTCGCTTCAGTGGGCTTGCTCCAAAAGAAAATATAGTGTTGATAAAAAAAAATCCTATTCGTATTCGTATTTGCATTCGCGTTCGCATTCGCTTCAGTGGGTTCGGTCCTTTAAGGGTGTGTCTACACGGAGCAATCCAACCATCAAACCAACCGTTAAACCACTTAAGGTCATGCGTTTTTAATTAAGTATTATATTTATTACGAAACAATAAACTGTGCGTGGTGCAATGATTACTACTGTGATAATTGTAATGAGAGATAAGAATCATTAAGCGCTACTTTCTGTTATTTTTGTCTAACTAGAATATAATCTGAAATCATATTATGTTATATAATATGGAAAAAAAATATGGCTGATTGCCGTCGCGACCTTAGGCAAAAAATAATGGTAACCGGTTTTTAATGAATTGTATATCAATCTCACTACTCGAGATTCAAGCACACACATTTTGAGCAATTGAATTCAAGTAAGATTGGTATGAAATACACGATAAAACCGGTTTGTAGCATTTTTTAACCTGTTTTGCGTAAACGCAACTTTGGCATTGCTTTCATGCTGAATATTGAAGCCATTTACTAGACTCAGGTTTATAATACAATTCGTTCTATTCTGATTATAAGGTTAAATTAATGGGTCACATTATGCACAATTTTCGATTCTCAATTATATGAACAAGATGAAGCCAGAAATATACAGGTAACATCCCTATAATATCATTTTACATGCTTTATCGTGCTAACATAATTAGATCGGTAAACATCAGAACAATGCGGTTGATACCTTTACAAACCGACAATAAAACCTATGTAACGGAAACGTTTTTAAAATTGAGGTCCTGGAACTTCTATAGAATTCTAAAAAGTCTGTAAACAATAAATTGATGAATAATACAAGAGTGTTGATTTTTCTCCAGTTATTGTTTGCTCAGTTTTAGCAATTTCATTCAAATTGACATAATGATTCTAAATTATGTAGCCCGATAATGACAAAATGAAAACAAGTTCTCATCAATATGATATTGCTCTAAGTGAGGAAAGGTTATACTTTTCGAAACAACTATATGGATTAAGTGGAAATGGGAGAAGGGAATCAATTATATATCGAACCTGCTTCAGGTTTTATATAAGCAAAGACAACTCTTCTCAAGTTGCAATCTATTTTCTCTCTATTACTCTTCCTCAAATATACATGTTTAGACTCTTTTATTTTCTTTCATGTTGGTTTTTTTTGGTCGGGACTTTGTGGTAGGGCATTCAGTGATTGGTAACTTTCAATCATGCATTGTCGAGAGTTTCATTTTCGACAATCTTTCTGTTGGATACATTAGTACTCAAGTGACCCACAAAAATCGGATATAATATATCGATGATACTTGCGTCACGCCTTTTTGGAATAATGACGTCAAAAATGGATATAAATAGGCAAATAGTATTGATTACAGTAATGCCAATACTGTCTTAAAACGCTTCCTATAACACACCGTATCAAATGTTAACCTGGACTTGTGCATTCTTCAGGTTCCTGAAAAATAATATTTGTTATTGAGTTGCCTTTTTATCACACATACAGTCGCTCGCACTCCTAACTTCTCGTGGCAAACGCTAAACGCTAAACGTTAAACGCACAAACGCTAAACGCTAAACCCTTAAACGCTAAACGTTACACGCTAAACGCTAAACGTTAAACGCTAAACGCTAAACCATAGCCACCCACAGGTGTGAAGGATATATAAGGACATCATTATGAGTGCTTATCTTAATCTCTTATATGCCCTTTCACCAAACGCTAAACGCTAAACGTTAAACGCTAAACCCTAAATGCTAAACGCTAAACGTTAAACGCTATATTCTGATCTTGCAAACCCTTAAACGTTAAACGCTAAACGTTAGAGAAATCGAGAAGTTAGGACCGCGCGCCACTGTAGTTGACCTATTATACTAGAAATGTACTACCGCAAGGTGGCCCGGGATTTATATAAACTAATTTAAATAGTTTATTCCACAATTTCATGATAGCACAGCATTTTTTTAAAGTCTGCTAAAGATGTACTTTTCACCAAACATGATACATGTAGCTGACATCATTACCCAGTAAACAGAGTACATATTTTTTTCACGTTTTCATTACGTGAAATCGAAAAAACATGTAATTTGGTGAAAAATACGTGTTAAAAAACGTGAAAAATACGTACCCTGTTTATTGGGTAAGAAACTATGCATATTTTTTATTAAAACCACAATTATGTGTATTTCCTATTTCATGCTCCTTTTTTGTCATTTTTCATTTATTAGATTTATCTTAGTTAGAAGCCCATTTATATTGAAACATAGAAAAATATACATGATTGATATCTTATTGCAGCTGTAATTGTGCATTCGAAACCAAAGAATAATAAGCTAGATACTGCTACATAAATATTTGTATTTTCCTTTATATATAATGATTTTACCAAGTAGGTTAACACTATTAAATATCGTTTATTTAATTTTTAAATCTTCATTTTCATTTGTATCTTTACTCGATTGTCTTAGCACTTTCGTTTGCACCTGCTATTTAAGACGTTAATTGCCACTTGCTTCATGTATGACGTAACAATTATTTTGCGCAATGTAAAATAACGTCAATTATTATATGATGGGGTTGTAACGAGCGTTTTGATTGGTCGAGAGCAAGTCATCATACTTAATGTTGGTTTGACCTTTGAGGTCAAGTCAACAATTAAAAATTGTTGTAAGAAATGTTTTCCATAGAATGTAAACAAATAACATTTTTCTATTTTTCGTTGTGTATTTTCGCTGAATAAGCCAAGTAATCTATTTAAGTTTGACATTAAATCAACATTAATAAATCCACATTTATAGATTGTATTTTAAAAGCGCGATTTGCGCGAGTACTAGGTGGTGTAGCGGTGCTCGCTTACGGATCGAGAGGTCCCTAGTTCAAGCCCGGTAAAGGGCACATTTCTATTTTTATTTTTATTTTTCAATTTATAATTAAAGATAAAAGAATTATTGAATAAATTAATTGTTTTAATGACATTATTTGATATTAAAATGTAATAATTTGTCGATTCCGATTCATGCAAATGTAGTGAGTCTGTCACTCTACCGACGAAGGGCACCCCACGACCAAATTTTTGAAAAGTGTTTATTTGAGCATAAAATCACTTGTAACATTGAAATATGCAATAAGTAATCACATTTAGAAAAATATGTTTTACAAAAAGGTGTTCCTATTTTTGTAGCTAGCTGAGCTCACTGCGCCAATCTAGCTGGCTAGAATCATAAGAGGAACACCTTTTTTGAAAAATGAAAATAGTAAAACTGGTATATATGACCTATTTCTAGCTGTACTTCAGTTTATTTAGCCTAGATATATATTTGTGAATAAAATAAAAACCCTTTATTGACGAAAGAATTTATAAAAAATGATAAAACTCTAAAAAGGTGTTCCTTATTTCTTGTAGCTAGAAGGCCATTTTTAAAAGTTTGTAGCTAGATGAAATTTGAAAAGGAACACCTTTTTTGAGGAACACCTCGTGGGGTGCTCTTCTACCGACTGAGCTAATGAGGACAATGTTGCGTAATAAAATTATGTATGCACATGTATATATATTTTTTAATGACAATTAAAAGCATATAATAAGGCATATGTTGACTTGTTTTCAGTGAACATGAAGATATTATTGACCGGATTTGAAAATGATGACCTAAAGGTCATCATTTCCAAATCTGGTCAATAATACTTCATGTTCATTGAAACCAAGTCAACATCTGCTAATTGTTGTTACCAAGCAAATTCTATTCGATTTTTATCACTTTTAATGCATTTTTCTCCGTTTTTGCTTCGTTGTTGGTGGTTTAAAGACTATCACTTATGCGATTAAAGAGGTTAGATACTCAAATGACAGTTATTAAGATTTCGAAGTGGGGCTTATCTTTTGTCGCCCGTTTCAAATGATTAAAAATTGTATCAAAACTATATTTACGCATACTATTTAATGATTGCCGTATGGTTTAAGAAATTGGTTAAAACAACGCATTATGATAAAACAGATAAAATGATGTTTTAAATATCTTCACACCTTGCATATATTTGATAAAAACATAAGCGTGAAATTAAATGCGAAAAACTAAATAAACATCACGTGGTAATTACCCACGCTCAACCGGAAGTAAATTTTAGCAGTAATAGGATTGGGCATGTGAGTTGTATAAAGGCACGGGGCCTGCGGCCCCGGGCCGATTATTGAGTTAAGTGCAACGGTTACCTTTTATTCAAATTTACTTTTTCCTTTCTATGTAGAAATATTTTATAAGCATATAAAAGGGAATATACGCATTATTACGTTTATATCACTCTTTCTTTTTCAATTCCAGGATCCCAATTGCCGTGAAGTCAATGTTAGATAGGAAACCCTACTCATTTTGGTTTACAAAAAAAGTGGACACTTTCGTTACAAAGTAACAAAATTCATTAACATGTATGTGGATATCAATTCATATGTGTATTATTATGGAGACAATTGTTCTGTCGAACGTCTGGGAATTTGTAATCCATGTAAGTTCAATTTGTATTATACATGTAAATGTTATTTTCTATATACCAACTCGGTAGAGTTGAGCAATTTCTGTGATAAACTGTCAGTTGCATCTTATGATGTATTGATATTTAATTATTATATATTATTTGTAAGTAATTAACTCAAAGTTTGTGTTTGTAATATGTATGTTGGTGAGTTTTCTGTTTCGCATTTTGTCAATACGTATTGCTAAGCAGTTCAGTAAAAAATGTACGGGCAACCTTTGTTAAATTAAAACCGTAATACAGCTCTCGTGATCTTAGTACAAACTGACTTTTACAATATATTTACATGTATATATGTATTATTATAAAGAGTAATGCATACGTTCAATGGAAAAATCTTGAAATATTCAAGCTCTAACCTAAATTAATGCGATTAGCTGCCTAGTATATCACATTAATAATATCAGGAAACGTATTTATCAAAAAATATACTGTCTAAATTATTATTTTTCTTTTTATATTAAGAACAATATAGGAAGTATTGATAATTTATTAATTTGTCTGTTTTTTTTCTCTCTATATTCAGGTTAATATGGAGATGTTTGAACACTTGTAAATGTTATGTATTTATCTATAAATGATGTTAATGTAAAAGGAATGTTTAAATATATATTCACATATCTGTTTAATTTGTTGATGTGATCAATGTAAAAGATACTGTTATAATTGAACAAGTAAATATGAAATGAAACAAGAAAATATTAAAAGGGCTCATTTCTAAGAAACACTATTTTTTACATAAATCCAATATGAATTAATGATGACGGGTTGATTTGCTTTCATTAGTTTACATGAGTTGAGTTAACGTCATCACCTAGATAAAGATTCAAGCATGTACGAAAATAAAGCTTCCGATATTAAAATATTAAAATTACGTCAATCAAACATGCATAACTACATGAGAAACCAAAAGGCCCGATTTCTCTAAAAACTACCTGTTAGTTTTATATGTTTATCTAAAGATTATATTCTAATAGAAATCCGACCAAGTATCGTGCTTTATCCTTGGATGAAGGATC